>CM061350.1:30587500-30647500 GCA_030867105.1 Liasis olivaceus | reverse complement strand
CTGTAAATAAATGTCTGCATAAAACAGTATAGCTTTTTATTTGTAGGAATCTCTTTTTGATTAGTGCTTTTAGTTTACTCCAGCCTTATAACTGATGCTGTATTAATTTAAGTATTAGAGATCAAATATCTAAACTATATTAATATTCATAACAAAGTATTAATAATAAAATGTGGTATTTATAACAGTTTTTGAGAATTAAATGTGTCTGAGCAATCCTATAAAGTAGGCAGATAGGAGGCTGAGATTTTGGGATAATGGCTTGATTTAAGCCATTGATTCAAGTCAACAAAGAAATTAATTAATTTTTATAGCCGTGTGTATTACATTTGCACTTATGAGCAATTTATGATGACATAAAGTCTCAGGATGGAAAAAAACCAAGTAACTGTTTTTCAACAACTGTTTTGTGTAACCAAACTATATTTGAAATCAGTCAAATGCAAATTGCTATAACTTTATGAATTGCCATTCCTGGGTTCTCATATGTGCATGTATGTGGGTCATATATATGAGAGCTGTAATTAGAGTATTTAAAGGATATAATGAAACTACAATTAGTGTGGTGTAAGTTAATCCCAGCTTTTAAGTTGCAAAAGCCTTACTGTTTTGTTATTTTATTGATCAAATCTCATGTCTTTGAAAATAAAAATTCCACAATGACATCATGCCCAGTAGGAGTAATTAAAGCTATCTGATGAGGGAATTCAGAAGTTGAAAGGGATGATTGTAATTGATCCTGATTCAATCCTATTACAGCTTTTTATAGTTTAAGCTCTAGAGAAAGCAAGTCCCTTGTCAAGGCTTTATTTTATAGATTCGTGTGTGTGTGTGTGTGTGTGTGTGTGCGTGCGCGCACACACTCTCTATATTTTCTGGTCTTTACGTTCCCTTTTAATTCTTTTCCCCGTAGTAAATAATGAGCTGCCACCTGAAATCCGGCTTGCCAGTGGTCAGCTAATGGGTGATGACCTGTCCCTCCTTACTGCAGGAGAGCTGTCACCTTATATCAGTGACCCAGCGCTGAAGTTATTCCAGTGTGCTGTTTGCAACAAATTCACCTCTGACAGCTTGGAGGCCCTAAGTGTGCATGTGAGCAGTGAACGTTCTCTCCCTGAAGAGGAGTGGAGGGCTGTCATTGGAGACATATACCAATGCAAGCTGTGTAACTACAACACACAGCTCAAAGCCAACTTCCAGCTCCACTGCAAGACTGACAAACACATGCAGAAATATCAACTGGTGGCACATATTAAGGAAGGAGGAAAAACGAATGAGTGGAGGCTGAAGTGCATTGCCATTGGCAACCCTGTTCACCTAAAATGTAATGCCTGTGACTACTACACCAACAGTGTGGATAAATTGCGCTTACATACCACCAATCACAGGCATGAGACAGCCTTGAAACTTTACAAGGTAAGCACCCACCAGTAATTTCAGCTGGCAGTTAATTTTCAAAATGACAGAAAAAGGAAATGTTGATTGATCTGCAAATTAAAGGTTTATTGAACATAAGAAAGTAACAAAAAATAGACTGCCACCTCAAAAATGGCACCTTAAACATGTTGTTTAACTCTTTAATTGTCCATTTATTTATTTATTTAATCAATCAATCATTACATTTTCATTATCAGCACAATCCTTTGCATGCATATTCAGAATTGAGTTACCTGAGTTTTATTCCTAAATATGTGTGCATAGGATTTAGGTGAAATTGTTAAACTAAAAGTATCATGTACCTTATAATTACTTTTGTTAGCCAATTCTTAACTACAAAGGCTTTCACATATTTGAAGTGACAGTTGTTTACTACCGCATGTAAAAAAAATATACAGCTTCATGCTACTGATAAATCATAAATCATCTCAGCCAAAGCCTGTGACTTCAATATTTATTGAAAACATACACATCTGAACCATGTTTTTACTATGAGATTTACCAGCATGGTCTATTGTCTTTTTGCTTACTTCTTTTTCTAAGCCTTACCAAAACATGAAAAGATGTGATGTACAAATAAGTGTCAGCAGAAAGGTAAATGTATTGATTTGAATCTTGGAAGAAAAATGCTTTGAATATGACAGGGTGATGAGTACCATTATAACCTAATATGCCATAGATGCTTCCAAATTCTAATTGTTGGATAATGTTTTTAGTAGTGTTTTACTGGATTGCTTCATAGGGTCGTGCACATTCATTTCTGCATTCCAGATTTGTAATTGCTCTGGTGTTTTTTTTATTTCTTTATCTGTAAGTTTTATTTAAAAGGTTTATACTGTTTAGGATACAGCATTGGCCATGAACAGAATCACTGTTGTGTAATTGGTGGCCATATACATTATCTGAATACAATGTAAAGTAAGTTTAACATACTGAAAGGTCTACTTTGGAAAGTATTACTGAGTAATACTAATGCTGGTATTTATTGACTAAAGCAGCTGTTGAAAAATAATGTATGCTTTTTCTCAAATCCAATTGTAAAATTGCATACATCTATTAAGTAAAAATAAAATAGGTAAATAGTTCTGTAGGTAACTTTTTTCCAACAAAGGCTAGTAAAAAAAAGTTAACTGTGTATAAATTATTGGAAGTTAGACAGGTAGTTGAAAGCTGGTTTTTAAAGTCCAGAATAATAAGTATATATGTTGTATTTTGAATTAGATAAAGACTAAGTTGTTCTTCCCTTTTCTTCTCCTTTCTCTTTCTCCTCTGTGTAGGACAATTTTCTGAAAATATTTGGCCTTCAGCCTTTTCAGCCTTTTGCTTAGTAGCCCAATTCAGCCTTCTTATGCTCGACCTGCTCTAATTACATAATATGAAATTCATCTCCTTGGAGGTAGACTGTTAAAAGTATTACTCAGTGTTACTGTCTTCAGCTCCAAGTGGAATAGAGCTCTAGCTTTCTGCTGGTCTTCAAACACTTTAGGGAGGGTGATTTCATAAAAACTTTCTAGACATCTGGTAATCAAAAGACAGGTTTACAGACATATAGTTGTCATGAGTGCCTGACACCATTTTACTTTTCAATATGAGTTTAGAGATCTTCCTAAGCAATTATATAATGTTTTAGAAGTATGTGGTGCTTATCAAGAAAGTAGATACCTCTGTATATGCTACTGTGAATTTTCTCCCATACCCATATTTCTTAGAAGTAATATTAATTTATATGTAATAAACTCACCAGGGTGAATCTTGCAGGATATTGAAGTAGTTGTCCTTACTCCTTTAAAACATGGTTTAGCAAAGATAAATGTTAGCAATAAAAACATGTAAGAAATTAATTGTGTTTCTTTTTTTTTTTTTTTGGTCAAGGGCAATGTTTTGTTGCAATTCCCAATTTAAGTATTTTACTTTAAGTACTGAGAGAATATGAAGACAGCTTTTAGAAAGTAAGCACTTAAATTACAGTGGAATCAGAATATTTGTATTAAAGCCATATAATTACAGTAATATCAAGCTGTCACTTGATTAGGTTCTATATTGCACATCTTGCTTTGTTTTAAAATGTGAGAGAATTGACTTTAGAAAGATTGCAATCAAAAGGCTTAAAGAGAAAGAAAAAATATTCTGTAAGCTAGATTCATAGAAATGTGTGATATTTGTCAAGAATCAATAATTAGCAATTAACAATATTTTTGCTAATTACAAGTAGGCACTGTGCAAAAAAAAAAAAACACAGTTTATATAGTCTGTTTCTCTTTCTCCTTCTCTTTATCCCACTTTTTTTTATATATAACTCAAGGTGGCGAACATACCTAATATTCCTGCCTCCTGTTTTCTTAACCGATTAAGATCAAATTAAATGAATTTTTCTGTAATATGGAGAGCAGGCCTATTCCATTTTTTTTTTCATGTATCTACTCTGCAGTATCTGTTGCACCCCCTTATGTTCAAGAGTTTTTTAACCAAATTTATCTGTAGGTTTTATTTAAAAGGTTTATACAGTTTAGGATACTGCATTGGCCATGTACAGAATCACTGTTATGAGATGGGAAGTGATATACATTATCTAAATAAAATGTAAAGCAATTTTAACACTCCCAGTGTTAAACACTGCTAAAGAGTAGTAGAATACATCAAGGTGAGGTTGGGGATCTGTTTTCCTTACCTCTCTTGTACGGTTCTATACAAATTAGACCTCTCATTGTGGCTGTGCACTAGAAGTATAAACATGTTTGTATAATAAAAACAAAACGAGCACATGTATGACTGCTCCATCATGTTTAGTTTAGCTGTGACATTGTACTGGCATAGCTGAATAGCTAGGGTTGGTGTTAGTAGGCTACTGTTTAGAAGCCCAAGCAAAAAAGTCTGGAGATTCCTGAAAAATTCATAATGCTGTAGTGATTCTAAAGAGGCCACTTTTTAGCCCTGAATCTTACAATGCAAATCTATTTTTCTTGTTAGGTAATTTTTTATAAAGCCAAATATGCCCCCCTCCCCCCCAAACCCCAGAATATACACAGAGCTAGTGGGATTTAAAACAATATGTAACTGTGGCCACTTTTGAATTACATTAGGTTGGTTGATCTAATGTTTTCTATTTTGTCTCATCTGCAAACCAAAGAAGTCCTAAACCTTTCATATGTGGGTGCTGCATTTTGGTTTTATATGGATTTAATACCCATACAAACAGTTTATTCAAAAAATAGAAGATGTTTTTATTCAGAGCTCTGATAATTTTACAGTATTACCTATCAAAGCACTGAGATGGTATGGACAACATGTTTTCCTTTTGTGGCAGAGAAGTGTTCTGCTTTCTGTTTAATTCCTGGAGTAAACTCTGGAAGGGGATTTATACAATTTTTAAAACCGAAAATAAAATAAAGTCCATTAGAGACACAAGAGTGATAGCGGTGTGATTTTTGAGGGAGGATTATTTTTGGTGCTTGAAAGGGTCTTGCCTTTCTCCTCTAAAATAAATAAATACTAAATACAAAAAATCATACAGGCATAGATTAATAGTTACAATAACCTAGGAGTCGATCAATTAATTCTAGAGGTTCCAAATTACAGCCATAAAATCATGGCTGACTTCTAACCCACTTCCAATCTCTGAAATCAACAGAAGAGAATGCTATTTTTGTGATAGTTTTTCCAATTTTTTAACTAAATTCTGTTGTCTAGCTAGTACTTGGGGAGAAGCACTTATTTTTGTCAGTCTCAAAATCTAGCAATGAGAAAATGCATTTTTCTTGAAAGAAAATAATTGGAATCCTCACAACTGTACTGCTATTAAATGGGTATTATGGAATGGGGTTATGCCTGTTTCACCAGATCTGACAGGGTAGGAACACTCCAGTGGTCCCCTTTCTTAAACTTGTCGGTCCAAGAAGGCATGTCTTCCCTCCCCCCTGAGATTTGGATGGCTCCAACCCTCTTGACCTTTCAGAAGGCCGTTTTTCCCCATGTGTTCAGGCCAGGATGCTAGGGGAACCAATATATTTGTGCGTTTTATGGAACTGTTTTGTGGTATGTTTGTTATTTGTTTGGCTTTGGTATATACTATACTACAGACAGTCCTCTACTTACAAAGAGGTTATGTTCCAAGAGGCTGTTCGTAAGTCTGTTTTGTTTATAAGTCCAACCAAGTAAAAAGTAAAAAAAAAAAAAAGGAGGCAGGAGGCAAGGCAGTGGTGTGGGCAGAGGAGCCCTATCTTCTGCTAATGCATCGCCTGGTGAGGCAGGAGAGGGGGTGGTAGTGGGGGAGAGGGGAGAGGGGGCAGAGGTGGGCTGCAAGCTAACCCTTTCCTGCCTTCTCCTGCCTTCGAAGAGGCTGGAGGTTTGCATTGGGGTTGGAGTTCCCAGAAAGGGTTAGTTTACACACTGTGCTCTGTTGCTGGCCGGGCAAGGCAGGAGAGGCAGTGGTGGCTCCCTGGACTAAGGGACAAGCCAGTGGGGTGCGGTGTACTCTATTGCTGGGCGAGACAGGAACCTCTGCCCCCTCTCCTACCTCACCTGGTGATGGAGTGTGCTGTGTAAACTAACCCTTTCTGGGAATTCCAACTCCAATACAGACCTCCAATGCAAAACGGAAGGCGGGAGAAGGCAGGAAAGAGTTGGTTTGCGGCATGCTGCAAACTAACCCTTTCCTACTTTCTCCCACCTTCTCCCGCCTTCCGGTTCCGCTTGCCAGTTCTGACTGCTGGGTTCATCTTTTCCATATCGGTAAAAGTTCTCAACACGAAAGTTCGCAAGTAGGGGACTGTCTGTATTTTAATGGGTTAGGGATTTTGTATTGGATGTTGTATATATTGTTTGCCATCCAGAGCTATGTTCTTTAGATGTGTGGCTGTATACATTTTCTAAATAAATAACTGCTTTGAGGAAACCGACAGCAGCATCAAAATTGCTTGAGTGTGGATAAGACCTTATGTAAGAAATGAAAGCTAATCAAATATTAAAACATTCCTGTCTACTAAATTAAAAAAAGTAATTTTTATAATTTGTTGCCGAGTATGACAAACCAATACTGGTTTTGCAAAGATATAAATAAAGAACATCTACTTTGAAGTAGGTGCCATTGCAGTCAATGAGACTTGTATAATACCCTGATTATGGTATACATATACTTCAGTCAGAAGAATAAATGAAAAAATCCAGTTTGCCAATTTTTTGTTCTTTAATACCAAGAATAAGTGTTATTGAATATTTCTTTATTATTTGCTTTTACACAATCATTTACATTTTTACTGACACTTCAGAAAAGCAGTTAGGAGAGGCAAGAGCAGTATGAAAATTATTTTGTTTTTTTAATAGACAAATAATTGATTCATAATACTATTAATATTAGCATTAGTTTTACCCTTAACTGTAATTTTTCAAACACTAGAAAAGTTGGGTGACCTAATTCTAATTCAAGGTGAAAGGTTAGCTCTAAGGCATCATCTGCCTAAGAGCTTAGCTTTAAACTGATCAATTTAATGAAAATCTGTCTTGCAGATGTTGTTTTAATGTCTTTGGCAGGATTTGGCCTGCTTAAACATTAGACGCAAGCTAGTAAACTTTATTTTTATTTGACCAGAACAACACCTTTTCTTTCATGTTTTATACTAGAAAACATGTGGGCCACGGCAGAAGACTCAAGGCAGAAAGTGTTGATGATCTTTCCATAAGTATTCAGAAACACACTATCTTTATGTCTGTTGCTATTGATGACTGAGGAAACAAAGCTGCATTCATTGCTACTAAGCATGTTTTGCTTTGATCCTTTAGAAAGAATTTCAGCTAGAATTGTCCTTGAAAAATACTTGCTTCTCATTTGCCTAAGGCAGAAGTAATAGCATTCCAAAACTATAATCAAGATCAAGCTAAATAAGTATTGGTTATTTATGAGAAAGTATACACTTGTATATATAGCAAAGGTTATACTGTGGTTTGGAAGCCATATGCCTTCCCATCCACCCTAACACAAGCAACTGCTTGTTTGCCAAGGAAGTGAATGGAATTTATTAAAGGCCTTGTCTGTATTGCAGACTGATGAACTTCCACGTGGCATATGGTACCGTCCACCTGCACAGAAGCAGTAAGAAAACTTACAACAGGCCAAATATATAATCTCTGGTTCTCATCATTTTTTTAAAAATGCTAATCAATTATGAGCATCATTAGTCTTAATTTGTGAATTTAGAATATTTGGGGAATGAAAAAAAATGTAGATTTGTGATTTTAATGAGAAGCTATGAATTAAGACTTCTAATTTTTAATGGAGGCAATTTAAATGATAATACCAATACGCCAGCATAGAATTTAATGGTGATTTATGAGTGTAAAATGATTTTGATGAATGTGAAATGGCTTTTTGAGCATATCAGGAATGTTTGGGTCCTGTGAAAAATATAACATATCAGTAAACCTATTTATTTATTATTTGTTAAAAGTATGTATAAATCACTGGGATAAGCTCCCTAGTTGGTAAGACTTCTCCAAGTTAATTTAGCATCTCCATAGTAATAGTCAAATATATCACAGTATCAATCTTAGCCTAGGGAGAAATTATTCATCACAGAAGTCAGTTTTCACTATACCTACTTCCAAATCTATTAAATCTTTCTCTGCCTTTTAATCCTCCCAAGTCCAAAGGGAAGTAACTTTTGCCTTCAACCTTCCTGGACCATGTTATCTGGAAACTCACTCTCCTCTATCTTTCACTAGGTTGTCTCTTCCCCACCAGTTATACCTTATCCTCTGCAGCTTCAGATATCCCTGAAATATAGTGTCCTTCCAATAAATCTGCAATTATCATCACATAGGACCTTACTGATAAGCCAAGTTTGCATCTAGGGGCAACTTCTTTGAACATTTGCTTATCAGAAGTTTCAAAATGAAACTAAAAATTGGAGGAATGAAATCAAAATCATAAAAAAGAAGAAAATTAAAAACAAACATCTACTTGACTTATTCCAAAACAATATTGAAATCTGTCCAACTTCCAATTCCATACATGTAATTCTGAAGAAAGGATCCTGCATTGTCTACCCTCTGGCCTTGTCTTTCTTGGTGAGACATAAACAGTGGAACCTTGATTCAACTGATTTTGTGGACTTTGGATACAAGATGAAAAATATTGGTTCAGATGTCAGCTGAAAATAATGGACAAAGTCCATTTCATCTGAGGGAATCCAGATGATTCATTTAAATGTAATTATGCAACTAATTAAGTAGAATTGTATAATTATGCAAATGATATACATGATGTAATGGTATGTGGAAAAGACCTTGGGAGACAGGGCGAAGAGATGCTGCCTAGGGAACGGTCAGATAAGAGACAGCATAGGCCACAGCTGCAAAATTGAGAGGGCAACAGGCTCAGAAGAGACCCTCCCTAATTTCTCAGGGTGTAAAGGGGATGGGGAGAGAATTGTACTTTCAGACTTGCAAGATTCTGTTAATGTAGCCTTACAGTAAAGTAGAATTGGCTCATCTAGTCGTGTTTCCTGTCTGGTCTTCCTGGTAAGGCTGACACATGGACACAAATGAGGTAAATGAGGTAATAATTAGGCATTTATTGAAATGTTGTAAAATAATACAAATAACATAACTATGGATTATATTGATACCCTGCATCCCTTACAGGTGCCACTGTAAAAATGTTTCTGAAGATGATCATAGACAGGGTCATATAGAAAAAGGTTGTTTTTCTGGAAGCTGGGCTTTAAGACGTTCAGGGCTTTATTAGTCAAAACCTGGACCTTGAATTGGCCTGAAAAACAAACTGGAAGCCAGGATAGTCAATACAAAGCTGATTCTATAAAGTCCATTGGCAGACTTTAGTCTGGCTACCATGATTTGCAGTTGTAGTAGTCTGAATATTTTCCAATTTTAGGCAAATGTAGTGAATAAAAAAGTCCAACATTGTTATTGGCAAGCTGCATTGTTTTGTAACCTTAACTTTTTTCACAGGAATTAATTTAGTACCTTTTTCCCCATCTGTTTTTATGTCTGATTCATTCCTCTTGTTAAAATGCAATATAATTGCATAATCCTCTCCTTAAGTGGCATTCCCTTGGGTGATGCTGACGCTGTAATGTGTTTATTTTAAACAAAAGTTTACTGTAATCCTTCGTTTCGTCAACAAATTACTGCTACCAGCCTTTAAAAGATCCCAATGTAACTAGATTATAGTAAAATGTTTAACATCACATACTGAACAGCTAGAAGAACAAATGGAGCATTGACTGTGTTTTATGGGATGGATTTATAGTCAGTCTTTGGGTCACTTAGGGCTAAGAATTTTCATGGTCAACTGGTTGGGTCTGCTAGCTAGCATCTTCAGCAGGAAATGTAAATACCATATAGCACCTGCCATTCAGCTGAACGGCTAATATTCCTTTGCCTTTGGAAGGGAAGATTCTAGCTCTTCAATTCTGGTTCAAAGTAGAAGGCTTAATTGCACAAGCCTTGCTCTGCATCTGTCATCAATGAAGCAGAATAGTCTGTCTGGCTTCCCTAATGCTGTTCGCATATTTGTATTTTAAATTAGTCAAAGATATTGTATTCATTTATTGTGCCACCTTGCTTATGAATGATAGAACTGGGATTTAGGTGACAAGACTACTATACCTCCAGTGAACATTGCTTGCAATTTTATCATTATTCTTATTATGGATGAAAGCATCAGTGTTAAGAATTTAAGAATTGGATTTGGAAAAGTATGTAAGAAATAACAAGTGAAAGCCATTCAAAGTACATCCTATGTTTGTTTGCTTTATTTTGTTTAGCATGCAATAGTAGTACTTGATCAATGTAGAATTAACAGAGCCTCATTATTTCCATTTCAATAGCCTTATAGTAAATTTAAATTTTAAAATCAAATATCATAGATTTCTGCAACTCCACTTATTGAACTGTCATAGTCCCATTGATAGTAAAAGAGTTTGGGATATTATGTAGTGCTTATTTGGATAAAAATTTCCTGCAAAAGGAAATTTGAATGTTTGAGTACATTCAAGCATCAAAGCATGCTTTTAACATTTTTGTAGTCATTTGTTTAGATGAAAGTTTCTTCTTTGCTTGTTGTTTAAATGTATTTGTTACTGGAATGTATTTCACATTTTAACAGAGATTTAAGATTTGTGATCATTTTAGTCTGAAATTTAATCCCACTGACTATACATATGCATCAAGACATTTGAATTATGCTGTTATCTTCATATGTATAGTGCTAAGAACTATTTTTCATATGCATAGTGCTTCATATGTATGGTGCTAAGAACTACAGTTCACTACTATATTGAAATACATAGGTGGTGATGGTATTATTATTATTATTATTATTATTATTATTATTCTATCCTGCTTTATATATAACTCAGGGCAGCAATCACACCTATTACTCCTGCCTCCTTTTTTCCCACAACAATAGTTGTTTTAAATGAAGTAGTGAGAAAGTAGTAAAAAAATAACTCTTTATAATCATTTTAAAGAGTTATTTTTCTTTTAAATCAGAAAATATAGAAGTAGTATGTAAATAATATAAGCATACTGTTTTATAATACCACTTACAAAGTTTTTTTTTTAAAAAAAAAAGCATACTGAGGAGATATCCTCCTCCAACAATAGTCTTTTAATTGTTATTTTCAGTGCCTTAGAAAGATAGAAATATATATACTATTTAAGTAAAACTGCTTCTTTTAAGTAAAACTGTTTCTTTGTGGAAACATAATTTGAAATTTTATGTAGAAGTACTTTATATGTATTTCTCTTAATGACAAATAAATATTGGGATATTACATTAAGAAGTTTCCTTACACTCAGAACATTGCAATATGTTGTGCAATCTGTTCATTTATTATTTGCTCATTATAATATATACCCAATTTCCACCAAGAAATCAAGGCATTATACATAGTGGACGTTCCTCCATTTTTCTCCAATAACAACTCTGTGATGTAAATGGGGCTGCGAGAGAATAACTGGTCCGAAGTTCCCCAGTGACCTTTAGTTTCATTTCTACAAGGCTTCTCATTTTCACAAAACATGTTTTATCTGAGAAACTTTATAGTATATGTTAAGAAGTTGGACATCTTTTATAATGTATGGGCAGCTACTGAGTAAATGCCACAGTTTGTATATCAAATTATCAGACTGGAAAGTGAGTAATGAGTGATAAAATATGCAAGAGTGCTATTCTGATGAGTTGACTGTAGAGAACAAGGTGTATATTCACTGCTACATCCATAATTAAATTATTTGCCTAACATATGTATAGGTATGTTATTTCTGTGGGAATCCCTAACACTACATCTTAACAATTCTATCCAAGCCGGAAGAAGATATGGCCAAAGTGTAAAAAATAGGCTAAAGCTGCATGGGTGCGTAAAAACGGCAGTTATCATGAAGTTTCTGTGTGTGGGTGTGCACACATACACCCTTTGATTTTATGTATCAGGAGGACAGAATAAAATCATTCTTAAAGTGACTTCTTTGTGCAAAATGTTACATATTTGGTATTTGTAATTACTGATGCTTTTCTAGATTAACATAAGCAACACAACCTTTTTTCTTAATATATCAGACCTGGAAGTCATACATTATCATTATTATTTTTAAGGTTGTGTCTTGGGGCATGCATATCACAGTGAAATAGTGTTTGTTTGACCTTCTCATCCCCAGAACAGGGGTACGTTTACATGAAAGGTAAAGTTCTTAGTGGGGTATCAAAAACAAGCATGTCATGGAACTGACCCTATTGGTGTCCAAAGTAATTGAGTTAACCCTGCTGTAATATAGTTTCCAGATATGAAGCACTATCTAATATAATCCCAAGTGAAAACTGCAAGTGCTTTTCTCTTTATGAAGCAAAAACATTACAATAGTCTTTAGCTTTTGAGATAAAAGTTATTGAAAGAAACCACTGATGTGTACATGTAAATGTCTAAACTTGTGGTATTGAAACAATAACAAAAGATGGAAAAAGTATCTAAAATTATGCTTTGTTCTTCCGTCTTATCAATCGTCTGTAATCTTATATGAGAGCACTTACCTATTTAGAGTTTCTATTCTTTGACGCAGTACTAATCATTGCTCAGGATTCATCATAAGGCAAACAATTTCATGCCATGAATGATATATTCCATATATTCAAAATTCAATATTTTAAACACAATTATTCAAACTTACAAAAAATGATGAAACAAAAGATTAGGGTTTTTTTTCCTACCTTAATGTTTAACACATCATTTATATATCTAAATTATTACTTAGATATTAAAGATTATATTAGGTAGTCTTTAAAATTTAACTCTCTTTATCTTGTCCGAGCAATTATGCTTTTGGTATACCAGTACAGTTAAGGACAGTGAGTGCTAATATTAGCTTATATTGAGTTGTGACCTAAAAGTCTGTTTCCAACTCTGAGAAGGCATGATGAATAAGAATCTGCATGGGGAAGTTTGAAGAATAGAAAAACATTTGATAGATACTGCAGTGATTCTGGATGTAGTGAACAGATGCCAAGAGTGGAATTAATCTGTAGATACATTTGTTCAGTTCCTTTTAAAACAGTCTAAATTAGTAGCCATTCCAACCTGTGTTGATTACTTTCTGTGAATTCCACATCTACTGGTTGTATAAATATGTATTTCCTTTTATCATTTCTGATTCTCTCACATTTTGTTTCAATGGATATTCCATGGAGGGGACACTTGTTCCTAGTCTCATTTTCCATAACGTGCAGGATTTTATATACCCGTCTTATCTCCCCTTAACCACCTTTGTTCCAGGCTAAAACGCCCAATTTTCTGTAGTCATTTGTCAAATGAAAGCTGTTCTAAACATTTGGTTGCTCTTTTTTGTATTTTTTCCAACTTTACAATATCCATTTTGAGGTGCTGTGACCAGAACTGTACATACTAACTCATGTGCAAAATCATTGTAGTTTTAAGTAGAGGCATTATTATATTGATTGTTTTATTATCAGTTCCCTTCTTAATTATTCCAAGCATGAGATTTGCTTTTTCTCCTTCTCCTTCTCCTTCTCCTTCTCCTTCTCCTTCTCCTCCTATAATAGCCAGACACTGGGTTGACATTTTCTTTTTGCTCTCCACTATGACTCCACTAATTAATCACTGACAGCTTCAAATGTATATGAGAAGTTGGGAATATGTGTGCCAGTATGCATATCTCAGTTTTTTCTTAAACAGAACTGAAACAATTTGGAGAGATCTTTTTGATTTTACTGTCCTGAAGAGTTAGTTATCATCACCAAATTTGGTAATTTTCCTGTTCATACCCTAATTCTAGATAATTTATGAGCAAATCCCAGCAACAGTTTAGAAAACACCATTCTGAACATCTCTCTGATGTGATAATGGTCCATCTATCTCTTCTCTCATTTTCAATTCTTAACTAGTTATCAATACATGAAAGCATCTGTTCTCTTATTCCACAGCTCCTGAGACTGCTCAGGAGCATCTGGTGAGATACTTTGTCAAAGACTGTTTGGTCACATATTGACATTCAGCACAAGTCTAAAGGTTGAGTGAGACAAGACAAGACCTACCTTGTAGAAGCCATGCTGGCTCCTTTTCAGAAGGGTTATTCTTCTACATATTTCATTATTTTTTTTAAATACTTTTTACCATTTTCCAAGAACAGACATTAAGCTTACTAGCTTAATATTTCATATGTATTGATCTAGATCCCATTCTAATAATTAGAGCCACATTGGCAATTTGTTCTGGAGAACTGAACTGTCGTCAATCTTAAAAAGAGCTTTCATCTTTTTGTTAATAGTTCACATCTGAGTTCATTAAGAGTCCTTGAATGGATCTTATCTGTCCTGTATCCTCAGCAGTAAAGACAGAAGCAAAGACTTCATTTAGTCTTTTAGAAATGTCTGTCTTTAATAGATTTCTTATGCTCCCACTACCCAGCAGCTTCCCTGATTGTCTCCTGTGTTGAATATATTTAAATAATTATTTTGTTGTTATTCTTAACATTTTTACTGTCTAATCTACAGTATGACTCTCTGATTATATAATGATGTAATAATACTGTAAAGTAAATTCCTCATTATTAACAAAGAAAACTAATTGTCTCAGTTAAAATATTAGAGCAGCTAATATTTTCTATCACTGTGTTATAAACAAGAAATAGGTAAAATGTTTGTCCTATTTCTTAGGGCTGGGCAATCCTTGGGATTCAATCTCCAAAAAGTTTTTCAGTGCATGTGAGAGCGTAAAGGTAGCACCTGTCTGCAACACCTTAAAGCAGCTGTTTCCTTTGCTGAAATTGCACTAAAACTATGGAGGGCATGTGGGCAGTCCTGGGAGAAAATCACTGCTACTTTAAGGAGTTATAAGCAGGTGCTACATTTGTACTCTGCATGTACTAAAAGACCTTTTGGAGGTTGAATCAAAGGAGTTACACAACCCTAATCCTTAACACTCCTAAAAACTCATTTGAAAGATTAAGTTTGATGTGTGGTCCCATACTTTAATGACAAAATGGAGCAGTTTGAGAGGAGAGCAGCAAAGACAAAATATTTGCCATATAAGTTCAATTAAGAAAGGCTTAAGAAAACAAACAAGCTTGTTTTAGAAAAAAGGACAGCAGTACATAGATGGGAAAAAGCATAAATAGGCTTCAGTAAAATAGATTACTATATATAGACCGACAGTAGTTTTCGTATTTATGGGAAGGAATTTGGAGTATGATTCAAAAATTTTTTTTTTTACATTGGCTTTATGACATTAATAAAAGCTAATCCTTTTGACTAAAATATTCAAATTCAGTGCCTTGCTCACTTCATAATACATTACTAATTGATTCTTTACTGTGGATAAGTTACACTAAAGCCAAATAGATCAACTGAACTTGAATGGTTCAGCTGTAATGTTTTAAAAAGGTATTTCTTCAGTCCAATGTATAATGCACATACCGAACAATACTTTCTTTCAACTTGTGTTATAATTGAAATTCAGAAATTAAAGTGATTAAAAATTCTCAACCAACATCAAAGCAAGAAATAATATTTTGTTTGAGATTTGTGTATGTATTTATTCAGAAACAGGTTCATTTGATTTCCTGATCTGTAATAGCTTGCTGTATAAATTAAAAATACCATGAATGAAAGAAATGCCGTTGTATATATGTATGGGTTTTAGTTTCAGGATTAAAAATTTAAAGGCCAGTTTGTATATATAATTTAAAAACATTTTTTTTGTTTCCTTTGTTTAGGATTGTATGAAAGGAAGCAATATGCTATATAGTCTCGTCCTCATTTTGATTTAGTTTTATTGCTTGAAAGAAAAGAGCATTATGATTTCACCCCCTAAAAACATGTTTTTGAGGAAACAGAGATAGAATACCAAACAGAGGATTTAACTTTAGAATTGTGTTCCTATTGAATTCACTGGCGTTTTTCTATCTGTGGCTACGTTAGTCAGTTTAAGACTTGCATCCTTTGTTTTAGTGCTGGGAGACTTGTGGAAAAACAAAGGCAATACATTCAATTTCCTTGACTTCTCCATATAATATATAGTGGAAAAAATTTGCCACATAAAATAGTGTACAGGAAGTGAATTGATGAAGAATAGCCTTGATTTTACATTTCTGTCTGCCACTCTGCTGCCTGTTCTTTCCTTGTGCTTCTGTAAAGCGTCTTTTGTAGATCCAAATAACCTAAATGGTTTCATGTCATCTGCTGCCTTTGCCACCTCATTGGCCATACCCTTTTCAGTTCATTAATAATTACATTAAGCAAGACTTGTCTTACTATGGAACATTTGGGCAACCCCCTTGAATTTTTCTCCATGTTGTATATGGACCATTAATTCCTAATTTGTTTTGTAACTCTTTTATATCATGACAGTAGTTTAGTTTTCATCCTACAAGTTCACAATTTCTTAACAGCCTTTTCTGAACAGCATTATCAAATTATTAAAAAAGGAGAAAGAAGCAGTTTGTATTTTTTAAAATTCTTAGTTTAATTACTTTTAATTATTCAATATTCACCTAAAAGCCACAAAGTAGAAAATGATACTACTGTATGTATTTTCATATTTTGAAGATGGTCTGACAAATCTGTACATTTTCACTAAACCTTAATCATTTTTTGTTTTCTCAGTCTAGTAGCTGGTGGAAATAAAGTGACTTGCATTGTTCTCTACTATTAATACCAGAAATTAAGATACAGGATGTTGGAAACCTATACAAATCTATTTTGGGGGGTGTTAAGAAGAAATGTTATCAAGACCATAAAAATGACAGGGTTCTATTGAACATCTGGTTGCACAGGAAAGTCTACTAATCCATTATTTTCTTGCGAGTTACACAAATCACTTTGACTTGTTATCTTAGCAAAGATTTCTTTAGCGTGAAATAAAACTCATGCATTTGAGCTGTTTGGTTTATACTGACAATCCTTATACCTTGTAAGATATATTTTATTCATTGTTTCATTTTTTTTTGTTTTATATTATAACTGTAATCCTAATCTATAAGGCATGTTTGTGGAAAGACAATACTGAATCAGTTTAGAATACATTTCAGTTCTATATTAGTATATTAACAAGACCTAGAATGATATCCAGAGTGTAGCCTGCCATGGGTTCTTCCATAGAAGAATTCACTTCTGTGTTCTGTAGTAGTAAGTATATCTCAGTTAGTAATCTGGTCAAGGATATTCTTAAATGTTAGTGTCTCTTAGCTGTATACCACAAGTGTATGGAATTCTTGTGGCTTAACTATTGTATTTTGATACTGTTATAAAACATTGCATTCAGTATCTCCCGTTAATTGCATAAAGTTGGGGAATTAAAATTATAATTTCTGGGTTTTGCTTTTGATCTATTTTTAAGTTTCCCACTGCTTTCTGGTACACACCAGACACATTTGTGGATCTAAACATTAAAGATACCACTTCTAAAAAAGGGTGTGCAAATGTCCATAGGAAAGTTATAATTTAGGTATATTTCTTTTTTATTTAAACCCTTTAATGAAAAAAAATATTTTTAGATGTAAGCATATGTTCTTTAATAAGAATTTCATTTTCTAAAGCTTTCCTAACCAGCAGCAGTTTAGATGGACAATATTTTATATTCTTTAAAATATTGTTCCACCTTGTAATTTAAATTGCTCAAATCTGTTGTCCATGTATGGCGTTCAACTGAGCGGAGTGTGTAGGGAAACAAGGACAAAGGGGAATCAGACTGACAAAAACAGTAGTATTGCAATGCAAGCCCCTCCCTTCTCCTATGTGTGTTGCAACAATGCACCCATGCCCCAAAGGCCAGAACTTGCAGCATGATGCTACAATGCTGTTTTCATCATTCTGGTGGCACAGCTATTTATCTAACTCATAAAAAGACATTTTCTTTATTTCTGATACTGCTGATTCAAAGAGGATCCCCAAAAGATGTAATGTTACATATAGGCCTTTGTAGAAATCAAGAGATTACTTTTGAGGATATAGTCACTGGAAAAACATGGCATTCTAGCATTGCCTCAGACTAAACTTTCTAAGCCTTCTGCAATGAGCATCATAGCATAACAGCCTCTCATCCTTGTTATGTGTTTTTTGAAACTGCATAACAATTGGTATTTTACATTTTTAATTTCATATTTTGTTTGCTTCTGAGCTGATTAAGAAAAAAATGTTCTTTAAATTTCTTGTTTTTTTGTTTGTATGAGAAGTTGTTGATCTGTGAGCATTTGGGCATCTTAGCCTTGAAATGAACATAGGAAATGTGAATTAGGTATTGTAGTCATTGTTAAATGGCTCTCCTTCTACAGGATGTTGTGGTAACTTATCCACTTGAGCACTAAACAAGTGTTACAATATTTATTCATACATTCAAAACTTTTCCCCCCGCCCTGTCCCTTTCATATCTACCTCCAGCTCTAATTTTCTTTTCTTCAAAAACTACTGCTATACATTCCAGGGAGTAGTTAATGCCATATTATGAAAGAAATTATGCCGTCCCTGGAATCTATGATTTGTGAAAGTACCACTGAATTGCAAATACCCCTTTCTGAGTAAAGCGATAGAGAGGGTGGTTACCAGTTAAAGATGCGCTTGGAGAAGGCTGGTTATCTAGATCTAGTTTAACTTGTTTTCAGGCTTGGATAGAGCACTGAAACAGACTTTGTCACATTAATTATGTCCCATCTTATTTTTCTTCGTCGTTCAATGGCATTTGGCAATGATTGATGATACTGAGACAGAGCAGCTCTATGGGCTAGAAAATATATTTAATATATTTTCATATATATTCATTCATTCATTCATTCATTCATTCATTCATATATTTCATTATTACCTACAGGACCACTAGTATCTGGGATTGAAGCTGTGGGGAGTTGTTATCCAGAGTTCTGGGCTTCTCAGTGTACCACTAGGTTTTATATCTTTGTTCCATCAAAATCAAGAGTGGCTACGCTGCTGGTTATTAAGTTATTTTCAAATTGAGAAATCAGGCAGATGTCTTGTCATAGATGAAGGAACTTGTTGCATGTTGGGAGTTCTGTTGGATTCAAACCTGTCAGTAGAAAAATGATAGATCACAATAGCAAGAACTGCAGATACCTGGTTTCAGCTCTGTGACCTTTTCCTGGACTGGTATAGCTGAGTTTTATAGTACAGTGTACAGCTAACCTATTGTTGAGGATAGTATGGAGCCACTCTTAGAGGCAATATGAGAATTGCAAATGATGCCTAATGCATCTACTCAACAGTGCAACTGCCAAATTGTTAAATGGAACAGCTAAGTTGGGATCACATAATACCTATACTGTATATGCTACGCCGGTTTCCTGTAAGACATTGGGCCCTATTCAAGTTTGCTATTTTAACATACAATGCTGTAATAATACTTTTTCCAGTACTAGCTGACATTGAAATCAGCTGGGGAGATGCGACTTATGGTCCCACCTGTGGGTATGGTGTGTAGTACAGTGATTCAGAATAAGACTATTCTTTGATAAATGTTTTGTTTACAAAATCCCCTTTCTGCTGTGTATGGCTGATGCCAACTTTTGTAAGCTTTTGGAATCTGCTAAACATTTATTTACCCAGGCTTTTAAGTTGAATTTATGTTTGTTGGTTTTTTCCTGTTCTGGCGTTTTAAAACATGTTGAAATCTTACATGGTTTTATTGATTTTTGAAGTTACATGCCCTGTTTTGAGATTAGCTTTAATAATGAAAAGTGGGTAAGAAAATATGTAATTAAATAATAGCTGCTACTTTTTCAACTCAGCTAATCAAACTTTGTCTCAATGTTCACAATATTAATGCAATGTGATTACATGGGGTCCCAGTGCATGACAGTAATGTGACAATATCATTTGAGAAATGACATGGAACATCTGTATGCCAACATCTCCCTTGCTTCCCAGACTACATATTTTAATGTTTCTGAATCACTGATCCAACATAAATTCCCGTCAGACTGAAGGAGTTTCAATAATATAGCACGAGATCTGTCTTTTCTCCAACAGTTTTTTAATTTTTGTCTTATGTTTATCTTTTACTGCTGGAATATTGTTATGCTTGATATCTGCCTAAGCTACTACTACCAGGTCTCGTTATTCCTGCACTAGCTTTGAATGAATAGTCCTTTTTGTTTGTATGTAAGCTGTAAATAAATACATTTTCAATATATGAGATAAGAGATAATGTTTCATATACCTATGATACATAAACATATATTTATATATCAAAACTATAATGTTGTGGCACGGAGATGGCTTCACCTAAAGGCAACAATAAAATCCCAACAATATTACACCCAGCCAAAGAAACAATCCGACTTTGTTTCTTCATACAGCAGGCAAGAAAACTATTTCAGAAATATTTTTAGATAATTCTTTAAACTGCAAAGATTATTTTTCATATCTTTCTCATACAAAGCTAAGCTCTGTTAATACCAGGTCAGGGAAAAATTATGACTAATACATTTTCTGAATATCCAGCATTTTTCTCGTAATGGCTTTATCATTCCATTAATGTTTAGGTTTTGAAATTTGACATCTTTGGATTTTTCAGGTCTAAAATGCAAGTGTCTTATGTTCACTTGAAGTACCTAAGACTCTCATCACCATTGTTTTAATTCCATTTTAAACTCCGTGGAACTACAAGATAGAGATCATGCATTTGGTCAGCCCCCCACCCCCACCCCCACCCCCACCCCACCTCTTGAAGTCCATTTTGAAAAGTTGTTCTGTAATTGGGTGGTAATTTGGGAGGCAAGGAGGGAAAATGTTGTGACATTATTTCTTCATATTCCCATTTAAAATATGTCCATTAACTATTGGTTTTGGGGTTATAACTCTCCTATTTCTTCCACCCCAATTCAGAAAGCCTAACTGTATATGTATTTGAGAAAAAAGAACTTAACACTTTCACCTCTGCTTTGAAGGAGAGGCAGCCCTTGGTGAGAAGAGACTATGAGAAACATAATAGTGACTACAGTATTGGCAAAGAAAAAGGGACAGCATTAAGCATTTCTTTCAACTACATCAGTGTTTCTTAACCTTGGCTGCTTTAAGCTGTGTGGACTTCAACTCCCAGAACTCAGCATGCTGGCTGGGGAATTCTGGGAGTTGACGTCCACACAGCTTAAAGCAGCCGTGGTTGAGAAACACTGAACTACATGTTTAATCATCGTGTATAGCTAGGCCCTGTACTACTAGAGTCAATCTTTGTTTTATTTATATAGTACTATTATTGTTCTGTACTTTACAAGCTAGAAAAAGCTTGCCTAAAAAAGCGTACAGGACTGTATAACATTCAACAGAAAGAAGTGGAAGATAAAGATTTTTTTTGTTTAATTAGCAGTGATGAAATTAAATGTGTAGCAGCCGTTAGATGCATCTGTTCTTCTGTGCAGACAGCTGATTTCATGGAAAATCAGTGCAATTGTCTCTATTTGTAAGTATGCAATGTGACTATATCTTACTGTAAGCAGATTATAGGATTGTTGAAATTGTGGTGAAAGCTTCATAACCATATTGTGTCCAGAATTAATTCAAAACTGAACTAATAGCAATTAACTACTCTTTTGTGTTATTAGTAACTACTAGCACTGTGCAACAAATTCAGTTTATAATGGGAATGGAGATTTGGCAACTTCTTAAAGAAGCTGTGTCATAAACATTTTTGGCAGGTATGAGGTGTGCATCCATGTACAGTCTGAATCACCTAGCCCCCTTTGAATACAGATTGTGGTACAGCCTAATACTTGGTTTGAATGCTGTAATATGATAAAGTTAATGTAAATGAATTCATATGTATTCATTGTCATACAAATTTTGATCCAAGCAATTGCATGTACCAAAGATAACCCATGTTAGCTTCTGATTATTGAATACCTTTAATAACGCTATTGATAGTTGTTTCAGCTATGCAAAATACGTGCCAGAAGCATGAGTGAAATATCCTTTCTCAAAGCATCAGAGTAACATTAACATAATTGTGTCGTTTGGAAGGTTTGTACAGATGATTGTCTTTCCCAGCAGAAATGCTTCTGTACATACACAGCCCTAATAGTTTAATGTTAATAATGATGGCCATGACACATAAAACATCTAACCATGGTCAAGTCAAGAAAAAGGAGATTAAAATTCTACCTAAAAAAAGAAAAGGATAGACACTATGGATTCTGGAGATTGACTTCCAATTTGCAAAGCATAGTTTGTAAAAAGCCAACACTAAGTTTATACTGGATGTTTGAGGTCATTCTAGTGATATATTAAAGTGTATGTAGTTCACTGTAGGTGATTGATTATTTGCAGCTTGTTTCCTGTTAAATTGCCACTATGATATTAGGTGATCATTCTCAAAATTTTAGTGCCTTTTAGTGTGGCCATGCATTAATTGCATACCTGCTGTGGGTGAACTAACATGTAGTATGCCACTATATACAAAGGCTGTATCATACTGCAACCCAAGTGTTTCATCAGTATCACATGTTGTATAATGAATGACTTGATTTTGTAGCATTGAGAATAAATTATGTAATAAATGTATTACCATTTCATCAACTTCATCAATTATAGTCAGCACAAAAATTCCCACCCCTCATTTGATTTGGGAATTGTATTTCTGTGTATATCCATTCTGCCAAGAAATAGAAAATGCCAGATGGATAAAGCAAGGGAACCTTTGCATAAGTTTATATATTGCACATTATTTTAAATGTGAAGTTCTCACATGATTTCATTATATTTTATAGGAGCAAAAAGCTCAATCCAGGTTTTCTGTTCTGGAAAAAATAACATTTTTGCAAGGACATTTGAGTAGTGAAGAAATTAACTACTGCTATCCCATTTCGGCCCCAGTTCAGAACATTCCTGCCTCACAGCTTTGTTTTTTTTAAGAGATGCATGTGCAAACCACATCTTCAGTGCAACCTTTAGTTTGATCCTAAAAACCTCTCATTATATCCTATTTATAAAAGGATATAGCAAAAAAATAAAATAAAATCATACCATATTTTATTTTGTTTGGGAAAGGATAAGAAAGAAAATACTGCATTCCAGTGTATGTTTTCCTTCTTTAAATTTGCATTTCTTGCTTTAAAAAGAAAACTATATTGGAAATTCCAGCCATGAAGCATGAAGCCTTCACCTTGTAGTCCAGTATGACTTCTTTTCTCTCATTGGAAAGGGAAAGTAATTTTGGATTTCTTCTAGCCAAATGCCTCAATTTCCAAGAACAGATTAAAAGCAGCAGAGCAATAATTAAATTATAAGACTTGATGGATTAATTAACTTGAGTTGACACTGTTATATTTAAGCATTTTGTTTTGAACCTCTAAGCAGGATAAAAATATCTGAAGGGTCATTACCAGACAACCACATTGCTGTAATTGACATGCATTGCTTAGTGTATAATTGCCACTTTTTTAGTTCCTTAAATATTACATTTTCCGTAGTATTCAATATTAATAGCAGATGTGATCATCATCCAATATAAAGGCCATACTAGCTAGCAAGCTCAGCTATTTGTGTTGACTCCTGGCAATTGCCTGGACAAGTCCATGCAGTTTTCTCGGCAAGATTTCAGAAGTGGTTTGCCATTGCCTCTTCCCTAGGGCTGAGAGAGAGTGACTGGCCCAAGTTCACCCAGTTGGCTTTGTGCCTAAATAGGGGCTAGAACTCACCGTTTCCCAGTTTCTAGGCTGCTGCCTTAACCACTACACCAGACTGGTTCTTGCTGTCTTTACATGTGAACTATGAAGCCTATTCAAAACAAAAGGGGGGGAAAAAAAAAGGACCAGGGAAGGCAGTGATATGAGGATGTACTTCTAAAAGGGACATTTCCCTGCTGAGAACAAAGGCCCACAGTAGCATCTGCCTTTTCAGCAGTCCTGGGACCTTAACCAAAGTATACAAAAGTTGATGTGCAGTAGAAGAAAATGCCTTTAACCACTAATAAGTAATTGAGGATATTAATTAACAATAACATGATATATGTTTTTGTTCTCAACTGATCAAAGTCCAGCATTATTAGATGAAAAATGCAAACATTATGTGACTGTTTTTTGACGGATGAACGTTTATAACATAATAATTAAAATTATTGTTTTCCATCTTTTGTATAATCCTTTGAACGTGTATCTCGTATAATTAACTCATTCATATAATGATTAGGATAGATAGACAGACAGACAGACAGACAGACTAGAAAAACTGTATGTTTTTATATCAGGTTTATCACATATAGTAAATAATTTTCCCTTTTTTGTAAGGTATAAATGTTTTAAATAAGTAGCTATTTATTTTTTAACTGATTTTTTTTACATTAGTTGTTGACTGAATAGATAAGCAGTCCCTGTGATATTTGATTACAGAGCAAGGCACCCATTTAACCTTCTCTTCTTTCCTGACTGGGATTTCAAATACAATACAGCATACCTCCCTTAGGCTCAGTAGGATTAGAATGCTAGCAGTAATCCTTGATGCTATGAAACAGACCTGATAGAACTTCAACTTACTTGTTTAGGATTATGCTCATGAATTTCTGCTCATCTGGGGGTATTAACCCTTTGGGACTATAAGCACGATGAATAAAAAGAAGTGAAAACCATTAATGGATCTTAAGGATGTCGTTCTGATTTTACTGACTCAGATGTAAAATTCATGTGGAGTTGTAAATGGATTTTGTAGTAGCCGTCTTTACAGTTATTTCTATTTAGTCCAAGTGTTAAACATCTTCCATAGCATGCCAGTAGCTTTAAATAGCTAGTCTTCACTTACGCATTGATTCTTCAGTATAAATTTTTAATGAGTTTTAATGCTTACTGAAGGTGCCAGATTTTGATCTGTGGGTTTCAAATTTTCTACCCATAGATAGGGCACATTAAGCATCTGCATATCTCACAGTTTTTACATCATGCATCTAATACAGTAGATACTGTTTGTGTACAAATGAGATTTAATTTTCTGAAAAACATCATTTTGAGTACCTTTTTACTCAAGGTACTCAAAATGATGTGTTTAGCATTTTGAGTACGTTGAGTGTTTAGTGATGTAGCAACCCTGATATTTACTTCCATTTTAGAGACATGTTTACAACAAACGTTGAGGAGGAGTACCAATCCGTTTCTCATAAAGAATCAAACTGCTGTTATACGTTTAAGACTTGTGCTTACTGACTTGAATCATTGATTTAATAATATATTTTTAAATGCAGACTGAAATTACTGTAAGATACAAAAAGTCATTGCTTCATTGGTAGGCAGGTGAAACAGGTTTTCACTTTCAGTCCTTTCAAGATAGCTACTAACTTCTAGACTTTTTTTTCTATTTGTAAGAAGAAAAAAATGCTGCTTCTTTCCAATCTGCATGTCCTTGGAAATAGTTTTGCTTCAAATTTCTCCATGCATAATAGTAGACAAATCCAAACTCTAGCTCCCAGGACCAAGGTTTGGGGCATAATATTTAACACTGAAGAGGTGCCTGCTTTATTTCCCTCATTTTAAGAAAAATGGAAGCTTGATCTTCCATTGGAAATATCAGCCTGAAGATGGTAACTTCTTTAGATGACTATTTAGAGAGCTAGCCCAGTGTAGTGTAGTGATTAAGGTGTACAACTGGGATGTGGAGACTTTGGGCCAGTCACCTTCTGTCAGGCCAACCTAATTCTTGGAATAAAATAGGAATAAAATGAACAACCAGAATAAAAATGAGATATTACTATATTCCAGATTGACAAAGGAGTGAGACAAAGGTATATGCTCTCTCCTTATTTATCCAACATATATGCCGAATATATATTGAGAATGGTTATATTGGAAGAAGATGAGTGTGGTTTTAAAATTGGAAGAAGAAATATCAATAACTGTTCTATGCTGATTATACTATTGTGATAGCTGAAAATACAAATGATCTGCAAGCTCTAGTAATGAAAGGCACAATAAAAAATGGGATTACGATTAAACATAAAGAAGACTAAACTAATGACAATAGACACCGCAACTAGCCTTAGGAATGAAAATGGAGACACTGAAGTAGTGGATAGCTTCTACCTTTTAGGATTTTCTGCCAATACAATAGTTGAATTGAACTAGCGGTCAACTGAACCAGCAGTCAAGATATGCACCCTAGACTTGGTAGGGTAGTAATGGAGGCTTTGAAAAAGATATTTAGATGCTGTGACTTGTCTATACCTACAAAGATCAAAATTGTGCAAGCAGTAGTTTTGCCTGTGATACTCTATGGAGGTGAAACTTGGACTTTGAAGGAAGAAAGAGTATTTACACTTTTGAACTTTGGTGTTAGAAAAGATTCTTGAGAACACCATGCACAGCCAAGTAAACAAAAAAATGGATGATAGAACAAATCAATCCAGAGTTCTCACTAAAGGCACAAATAATCAGGCATAAATTATAATATTTTGGACACATTATGCTATGATGTATCTTCCTTTAGTTCATAATGTTGGGAAAACTGGAAGAAGAGAGTAAGAAGACAATCAGCAGTAATGTGGTTGAACTTGATTACAGTGGACATGGGTGAACTGTTGGAATCGCTGAAGGACCAGGTCGCACACAGATCATTCTAGAGAAGGTCTGTCTATGTAGTTGCTAAACGTTGACACTGACTTGATGGCAATAATCTGTCAGTTAGTCAGAGCAGCAGTAGCAATTCTTTATTTCATTATAGCTTTTTATAATTTCATTCATGCACTCAGTTCAGATACTATTTAGATTTCAGATTTTTTCCATGTAACTTTAGATACTTTAAATGCCTCCTTATTCAAGATTTCCAACATGTCACTGAAGAATGTTTTTATTTTCCTACTAAGAATATGTTCTATTAAAATTTGATGTCAGAATCATTTGATCAAGTCTACAGTGTCTGCTCTGTTGACTGATTTTTATAAAACATTTTTTTTAAATTCTTCTGGTTTATATTCTCTATTATCAAGCAATACAGTCCACACATGGTATCATACCAATAAAAGCTAGTTTAACACAGTAGAAGCATTCTAATTACCAAAAGAAGTTTATTTGGAAGATGCCTCAGTTTTAGAAACCACTGCTCTGTTTATCTCAATCTCAGATTTTTTTTCTGAACTAATACGGTTTCTAATTTTTTTTCAAACTGAGATTTTTTTCTGAACTAATACTGTTTCTTTTCCATCATGATTCAGGTACTACTAATTGTCATTAACTTCACAGTAAAATGTCTCCTTATCATTAGTTTTCATTAAGGACATATCAGCTAATCATTTTAGATTGTTAGCATAGTATCAGCTAATTTTAACATAATAGTTATTGGAAGATTGAAAAAAGATGTATAGATACTTTGTCTGTATCTTTTTCTTTCATTATTGATATAATCTAAAATCATCTCAAAATGGAATTAATTTTAAATATCAACAATCATTTGTCTACACTATTTTGTAGCACAGTTTCAACACTTTATTTTTATTAAAGGTTCCATTTCATATGTTCTTGTATTACCATTATGTTAAAGTATGAATTTCTTAAAATTCAATTATTTATATTAGGGATATTCTGGATCAGGACCATGGTCATGATTACAGTTAAGGAAGAGATTTCATAGTCCACCAAATAAAGTCCAGTTGTCAGTGCAAAAACACTAAGATTCTAACATTTTTTATGGCAGAAGAAATTAGAATGAATAATATTTTAAAAATGAACCCTAACAAAGATTTTAACCAAAGCCTGCTATTTATACTTTATATATTTGATTTAGTTACTGTAGTTTTCTTAAAATTAAATTGTGATTTTAGTATATCATTAGCCTCCCTAGGGGAAAACTGTTCTGAAGGATTGCATACACATTAAAAATAAATGAATATAAATGCATACTAACTTCATAGTTGCTTGGTTGGCAAAACATCCAAGACGATGGCTCAAGATTTCTGCTTAAGTGTCCTGCTTCTGAAGATTTGGGCTAGAGCAGAGGTTCCCAAGCTCTTCAGCTGATCAACCCCTTCATGAAGTTATATATTGTTCATCGATCTCCAAACATTTATTACATGAAAATAATTTAATAAATACTACATTAACTAATAGTATTATGAATCATCATTATCATCAACCCCTTGGATATTCCCATCGACCTTTGGGGGTCAGTATTGACCATTTTGGGGAACTCTGGGCTAGAGTCTGGAATCTTTTGTAGGTCTTGGACATCTTGACATTATCTACTAAATTTATTTTGAAATGAAATATTGCCCCACAAATCATTTGCAGAAAAGGTCGTATCTTTATAAAATATGGAGTCTAAGAAAAAAATCAGCTGTTTCTGTTGATAGTTCTTATACCATTTGAGTATGATATATAGCAAACATCCTTGCTTTTAAATACTTCCTAAACACAGCTCCTTGAGCTGGCCAGACTACTGTTGTTATTTTTTTAATCTTGTGACTGCAGTTGGAAAGGGTATCTTTTTGCTGCAGAGTGCTTTTTAAATTTTGAACTGCTTTTTTACTTTGTACGTTTCTTTTGTGCTAGCTTTGCATAACAAATTGCATTAGGAATCTGTGCACAATTACTTCTGGGTTTTGCATAAGAGCAACAGTAGTGTTATGAGTAAAAGTTAATATTTGTAGAGGGAGTCTCCCAGAACACATGAAGAGAACAAGATATTGTAAGACAGGTGGCTATAGTTACAGGCTCTAGATTTAACTGTGTCTTAAACTCAAAAGAATGTGTCAGTCCCAAATTATTTTTGTTCCTGCTCTGGATTTTGATCAATTCAGGTTGCCTTTTCATCTCTATGTTATTGTGAAGCTTGGTCAAGAATATCAAGCACCATCCTTCTCTTAATGTTAGTCTTACTGACAAGGACTCAGCAGTAGTTCCCTAACACTTGACTCAACACTGTTTGACTAGGCTCTTGGGTTTAAACTCAGCTGAAGACTCTTAGACTTACAGCACAGCATGGCTGGTTAAGAATCTTTACTGCATGCTAGGATGAAACAGCTAAGTCTGTTGTTTGCTGGCTATCAACATGAAAGAGCCGTTCCTTCTTATGCATACTGGAGCTTACTTCTGGCACTTCTTTTTCCCACCCTCCCCATGGTTTAAGAGACTGTTTCCATTATATATTTTGGCTTTGAAACTGGGCAATGTGACACAACTGACATCTCTGTCCTGAGAATCTCAACTCCTACAAGTAAGGCACCTCTTCCTTTGTTGTGGTGCCTGCCCTCTGGAACAGTATCTCCCCAGAGATACATACAGCTCCCACCCTTCAAATATTCCATAAATCTCTGAAGGCCTGGCTCTGTTCCCAGGCCTGGGGTTAGGATGTCTATGGAGCTCCTGGTGATTTTTTGGCTATTATTAGTGTAGTTCTGTATGGTTGTTCCTGATTTTCCTTTTTATATTTTAAATGTCTTTGTTAAATGTCTTTTTGGAGTTGGGCATCCTCAAAATCTAAAGAATAAATAAACAAAAAATTGTATCAGCTTGTTTATACAGGTCCTAATGGATAACTCAAAAGTTTATTCAGAATCTTGACTCTTTAATATAAAACATGCTGCATGATAAGATGTATTCATTTTGGGAATGGGAAGGGTATCAAACCCTCTTCAAAAAAGGGAGTGAATTTTGCTGGTTTTTTTCTTCCTAACATAAAGAAATCAATGTGAATTAGGACAAAATTAAGTATTGCTCTTATACAAACGATCCTGCATGCTGAAATTTTCAGTGGAGCATCTTTGGCATACATCTTACAGTTCATATCTAAATCCACCAGTTCTGCTTTTTTTCTGTGGCAAGGCCTGAATTATGGAATAATTTGTCATTGTTAATGAGAGTGTGTATCTTCTTCCTATAGTTTAATATATGTTTTAAAGCTTTCTTTAACTCAAGCTGTTTATTTTAGACTTGTTTATTCTGCTGGTCTTTATAACTTTTATTGTTATAATGAATTTTAATTTGAAATTATGTTTTAAGCCTTCTAAAGCCATAACATGAGAATAGGCATCTGATAACAATTTAAAATAAGATACACAGTAATGTTCAAAACTCTTGTCATATGCCAAGGTAAAATCAAACATACCTCTTTTTCCATTTTATGCTGCTAACTGAAAACAATTTCAGAAGTTGGTACAACAGATTCTTGAAGCAACAGATCGTAACCTGAAAGCACTTTGCAGGGCTTTGAGCACATAATAAAAATATATACATAAACTTGAAAGTAGTCCATGTTTATGGATATATAGTGATACTGGTGCTTTTTGCTTTGATCCTTCATATTTTAATAACTTCAAGAGTTAATCTCTACGAACAATATGGGTTTGCCTTTAAACACTTCAGTGAATTCAGATTTTTGTTTGAGATCATTAGGTCAGACTTTTCTGGTAAGGGTTTTCCAGCTTCACTGACTTTCAGTTTGTTTCCCTGTTCAGCTGAAGATACAGTCTTTGGCTTTCTGAGCCCTAAATGGACTGGGATTAACATATCTCAGAGATCACTTCCACACATATGAATCTGCTTGAGTTTTGTGTTACCGAGGTCTTCAGAAATGTGGCTGATGGGAAAGAGAAGCTTTAGCTGTGAGGCTGCCTGAACTGTAGAATCATAAACTCATATAGGTGGAAGGGGTTTATTTAAGCCATAGAGCCCCACACTGAGTGCAGAAATCAAACGAAAGCATCCGCAACAGATGGCAGATAAATTACGGTTTAGTGATGTTCAAATGTGGCATATATTAGTTCCATATGTTGAGCTGTTGAGCTGCTCAGCACAATATGCTACATTTATGGGAGTTTTATAATCAATATTGAAGATGGCATTTTAGATAAAAACTGAATAGTAACAAAATGCTGCAAGGTACAAACGTATCCAGTAACAGCTGATGCTGTGCACATTTGCATAGAAAAGTCCAAGTGACTGAAAATAGGACTGTAGTCTGAGCTGATGTTTTTGTTTCAGGATGCTGTCAGCTGTGTCTTACATACTATCCACATTACCTATCTTGTTGACTAAGACAGCTTGTTTTCTCTTTCTTTTGATGATACGACTTCTAAACCGTACTTTGTTACTGGTATAGTATGTGTATTCACAAATGAATGGTCAAAACTATCTGAAGACGGTAAGATGTGTGGCTCAGTCTGAGAACTTGTATATCATCATGGCTGTAAGGCTGAGCTATGAACAAGGAAACTTGTCTGGTTTTTGCCAGGAATTTCCTTAATAACCTTAAGAAAGTCCCTCCTCTTCTATCTGCAATACAATACTAGGCGCTGTTAATGATCTGTAATAAAGATGATTTAGGTAAAGGGTTACAAAAATGCTAAGTATAATGATTTTTTTTAGTTTTGCTATTTGCCAGAACAAAGGTATGAGAGACTTTATTTTTAAAATACAGTGGTGCACAACTGTATCTTTGGGTGTTCTAGATTGGTATCATAGCAATATGATGTATTGTAACCACCCAAAGAAATTGTATTATTAGGAGGCACATAATAACGTAAATTAAAGAGAGAGAGAGACAGAGAGAGAGAGAGAGAGAAAGAAAAGGAAGAAAAAGAAAAGGAAGGAAGGAAGGAAGGAAGGAAGGAAGGAAGGAAGGAAGGAAGGAAGGAAGGAAGGAAGGAAGGAAGGAAAGACAGTAAATGCTAATGGGAAACTACATATAACAGGTTTCTGTCATTCTCAGCATTACATTTTAAAATTTCATCGTCTATCCTACAGGCATCTGTTGTGATGTACAATAAAATGATTAAAACTAACACCATATAGGTATTTGATTAGAACAGTATAATTAAAGAAGAATGAAAATTATTTATAATTGCTGCTGTGTTCATCTGTCTGAAACTGATTAAGCAGTTGGGATTAGGGCTTGAAAATGATAACTATCTTGTAAATCTTTAATAGTATATTTTAAAACATTTGAAATAGCCTTTTTCCTATTGCTCACAAGGACTCTAGATTTAGTTTTATTCCAAAGAGATTAGAGCACACTTCCTGAAGCTGGTCCCCTCTGAGTTGTTGGTCTGCCATTTCCATAATTCCCATGCAGTGGTTGGGGAAAGCTAAAATACATATCTTAGTCCTAAAGAGTTTTTGAACATAAATTTTGCCATAAATAGATGACAGAAGTAGATGGGGAAAAATGCTGTGAAGAAAGAATAAATAGCTTAATAATTACATTTTGAATGTGAAAACTGTAGGGAAATGCATTTAAAATGCATTTAAATTATGAATATATAATTTAAATATTTACTTTAAATATTTACTGACATATTTACTAAAAGGGAATCCTGGTTCATTGCAGATACATTGTGGTTGATGGATGGCTTTCAAAAGAAATAACTATAGGCTTACATCTTTGGCAAATTCTAAAAAACAATCTTGTAACAGGAACATTGCAGATACTGATGAATACAGGTAGTCCTTGACTTATGACAATTCATTTAACAACCATTCAAAGTTACGACAACATTGAAAAAAGTGACTTATGACCTGTTCTCACACTTATGACCATCGCAGTGTCCCTGTGGTCACGTAATCCAAATTTGGGCATTTGACAACTGGTATGTATTTACGACAGTTGCAGCATCCCGGGGACATGTGATCACCATTTGCAACTTTCCCAGGAGGCTTCCAACAAGCCAAGTCAATGGGGGAAACCAGATTCGCTTAACAACCACGTGATTCCCTTAATGACCACAGCAAAAAAGGTCATAAAATCAGGTGCAACTCACTTAATGACTGCATTGCTTAGCAACAGAAGTTCTGGTCCCCATTGTGGTTGTAAGTTGAGGACTATCTGTAGTGAATGTAGTTCTGTATATGCAAGGGAATTATGTTGTTCAGTTCTCCAAACATTTTTCTCCTGTTTGAAACTGAAGCAGTTTTAGAAAATAATTTGTAATGTGCTTGAGAACTACTATTCAAAAATAAAAGACATAAAACCCCCATGTATGCTAAGAGGATGGAGCTGAGTGATTATTTTGTAAATTCTGTACTGGGATTTCTCTCAGCTCAGTAAATAGCACCTGCCATTTCATGATTCATGAAAAGAAGAATGCTTTTATTTTTATAGCAATACTTTGTTATTCATTTTCCATATAGAAATTTATTACATAAGTTGTTCTTAGAAGTTATGTAATTCATATAAGGCTATGGTCAGAACATCATCATCATCTAGTGAATGTTCTCCTAAAATATGTTTAGACGGTATGCCTTATGATGACAAATAACCAATATTTTTTTTCTGTTTTTCTAACACCTAATCTTGGATTGTAAATAATATAATATATTATTGGATATTACTCTCCCCCCCCCCCCCCCCCAGTTATTGTGAAGTGGATGCTCTGGAGGTTGAAGGCTATTTTGGCTGTTGGAGGCTATTTTGTTGTCCCGGTTATAGAACAGGTTCCCCAACCCAGCTTTCACATTTTTTTATCTTCAGGTGCTAGACAAAAATATCTTTGCTTACCCAAGCATTTAATTTATGACTTACTTTTAGAATGTTTTAATATTTCAACTGCTATTCTTGTTTTGGTTATCATATAGTACTGCAACATTCTTAAGCTGCTTCAGACTGCTCTGAAACTGAGTAATATGTAGAGTGGAATTCTTTAAATTCAGTTAATATAATCAGGTATGCTCAAACCATATTTTAGTTCATTTTTATTTACAACATTTATATTCCAAGCTACAACCTGAAAGGCTTCCAGAGCAGCTTGTAAAATACTAACAGAACAGTCAGTGCTTTCAGTCTTACCATCTGGAGGGCATCACACCTAAGAAAAAGTTGTTGGAGAAGGAAAAGGAAAACAGCTTCCCGTACAATGTTAACTAATGAGCAGAAATATTCATCAGTGCACAGCTCAGAATGGAAAGGTGTGATGAGCCGTAAAATATGTTTTAGTGTTTCTAGTATTTTAGCATTTTAATCCAGAATATTCAACCCTGACATTGGGACTGGACTCATAAAAACTAAAAACAGAGGTAGCAGACCTTATTCAGTTGCTGTAGATTAGCCTCTTTATTTGACTTGCGTTATTCTCCAAATGGCAGCTCAGCTATGAACTTGAGTGAGTGAACTTTTTAATTTTTTTAACAGTATTTCAGGAGTTATGAGAATTTGCTCAAAGTATATAAGGTATTCTAAAAATTTAAAAATGGTTTGGAAAACTAATTTAAAATGTTGATTTGCCTAGTAATTTTTGGATTTCTGCATAGAAAAAAATTGTTTAAATTAATATCAACTAAAATTAGAGAAAGTTCATTGAAGTTGCTGATGTTATGGTATCTAACAACTCGAAGGTTAAGTTTAATAAAACCAGGAATAGAACTGGTATATTAACAAGGATGTAATAGAGTTTAAACAAATTTACCTCTGTGTGGTTTTGTGCAAAAATTCAGAAATTTTGAGTGAGCCTCTCTCCCGAAATATAAAGACCACCTATGCTAGGATTGTTGCCTTCAATATGCAAAATTAATTTTTTTTTTTAGTGTTTATGCAAACAGAAAAGAGGTGGTATAAACGAGTAACTGTTGGATCCCAAGCTAGTACAGCATGAGCAGGAATAATTTTTACTCATTTGAAAATGAATACTTGATTTCATTATGGGTTTTTGAGAGGAAATAAATGATGAAAAATAAACAGGAATGTTTCATTCATGCGTTGTATAAATTGTGATTGGTATTTGTTTAGTTGCAGTTTATTTGTATGAATACCATACATTGTAACATGTTGTTTTAGGGTTTAGTGGGTTGTTTATTATTGTGCATGCCTCATTATATTGCATATTTTTGTTGTTATAAGCTGCCAGGAGTCTGGGAAGATTTGATGGCATACAAAATTAAATAATAATAATAATAATATCCATAATTTATTACTCATAAAGTTCATAGGTTTCTTAACATACAACTCATCACTAGTCATTTAGAATAATGTTGACCCTTCAGGAAGAAATTCCCAGAAGTGAATTTGAAATCAACAGGACAGGACCAGACATGTGGTTAACTATGGTTTAAGTTCATTCCTTTTCACTTGAAAAAAATACATATTTCATTTTCTTTTATAAGACTCAATTTTTACATAATTAACTCTATCCCCAAACTCATTAATTATACATATAATAGTATAATTGTCTATATCCAAAAACTGAGCTGAAAAGGATAAAATAAATTCTTGTATTGTATAACATGTCTTTGTTTCTGCAGAACATGAACAAGACAGTGTTTATTGTAGTCAGAAAAATTGTTGGCACAATTCTGCATAAGAGAAGAATATCTGGATTGTCTCAAAGTGTTAGCTGCCCATTTGCAGACAAGCAAGCTTTTAGTGTGCAATTTAGGTCAATGGATAGCGGGAAGAAGATGTGTTTAGGCGACAGATTTTAAATCACCATAATATAAATATGCTTCCCTTTTCATTTGGAATTTGTTTTCTTTCAAGGTAATTTAGTGCAGCAGACATGCACTTATGCCTGTCTTTGTAATTTTAGGGATTAGGATAGTGAGGATTAAATGCTGACCCTTAATCTTCAATATCAACTTTAAGACCAAAATATAATATGCAAATGGAATACATTCATTTTGTGTTTATATATTTTAATCTCTGTAATTTTGTTTTCAGAAGATGGAAACACATCTTTGCTTTATTTATTTTGAATCCTGAAGCAAGATGCTATTAAAATTTTTAAGCACATATTTTAGGAGATAAATGTTTATCCTTTGAGATTAAATATAATTTTTTAAAAAAGTGACTTTATGCTAACAATACTCCTGCATCAAACTGGGAACTTGGTATTTTAAGAAATCACTGAGTGCAATACCAGGCAAAGAAAATATAAAAGAAATCTCATCCCGTGGAGTTGTGTTAAATTAGTGAAAAGAATTCACATTGTCTGAGATCAGCTGATTACTGTGCCACCTACAAATTCTACTTACCCTTTGTATGATTTCATATACATTTTGGGTTATTTAAAGAATAGATACTGAGATTCACATAGGAAGCTATTCTATATTAATGAAGTATTCTGTTCATAAACAAAAGTATATGTTGTAAAACAGAGAAAAGTCTCATAACAGATAAAATCAATATGAAAAGAATTTTCAAACATTATTGACTTGCAGAACATGGAACTAAGCCTGCCCTGTTGGATTCTAATATCTGGAACTTGTTGCATTCTCCAGACTTGAATGATGTAATACCTTGCTTTTTCTGATCCATTATTCGTGTTATTTTAATTTTTGCAAAAAATGATACAGTAATACAGGTAGTCCTCGAGACAGCAATTGGGACCGTAATTTCTGTCGCTAAGTGATGGGGTCATAAAGCTCAATGTCATGATACCGCATCACTCAGCAATGGCAATCCTGGCACTCCCTGTTGCCATTGTTAACCGAATTCCACTGGTGGTTAGCCGAGGACCCGCCCTGACCCAAGCCATTCCCAGCTTGGTCTCTCCCAGCCCCAAGCTCGGGTCTTCCAAGGTAAGAGACTGCCTCCCCTTCAACTCCCCCCAACCACCCATTTCCCCCCATCTCTGCCCTTTTGGCCACTCTTCACCCTACCTTGTGGGACAGCAAGCAGCCCCAGAACTGTGCAGGCTAGCCATGCTGTAGCTCAGGGGCTTCTTGGTGCACCATAGCTCTGGGGCTACAAGAAGCTCCTGAGCCACAGCTTCCCTAGAAAGCCTCAGACATCCCAGCCCAGCCCAGCAGTGCAGTGCAGTACAGCGCAAAGCCCCATCCCCAGCCGCCATTGACGCCATCCACTCTGAAGCCCCTGCCACCCTGTGCTCCGCCGCCCCCAGTTGACCTTCACCGTCTTCTTGCTCCCGCTGCTGATGAGGAATGCCTAGCCTGGCCCTTCGCGAAGCAACTGCTGGCCATGCGAGGCCTTCTTCCCTGGGTCTTGTGGGAAACAGCCATGCATGAGCTCAAGAAGAAAGACTCACATAGCCAGCAGCTACCTCACAAAGGGCCAGGCCAGGCATGCCTCGTCAGCAGCGGGAGCAAGAAGATGATGAAGGTCATCTGGGGGTGGTGGAGCGCAGGGCAGCAGGGGCCGTGGAGTGCAGGGGACCGAAAGGGCAGAGATGAGAGAGAAATAGATGGCTGGGGGGATTTGAAGCACCCCTTAAGTGTGAATGGGCTGCCAAGCACCTGAATTTTGATCGCATGACCACAGGGGCACTGCAATGGCCATAACTTTGGGGATCGGGTGTAAGTACCATTCATTCAGCACCGCCGTAACTTTGAACAGTTGCTGAAAGAATGGTCGTAACCCGAGGACTACCTGTACCATATATTTAGTGCTACTTGAACTCCATTTTTGATATGGGATTAGAACAGGGATCCAGCCTTTTTGGGCTGGTAGATACACTTGGAATTTTGAGGGTATATCATACATTCTTTTATAAAATTTTGGGCAAGGGGAAGGGGCCTTACTCATTTGCAAAATAGCTGTAATGGGAAATGTACAGGAGTCAACAAGCAGGGTATACAAGAATGTAGCCTGTCATTCTTTTTAGCCTCTACTCTGGATGCTCCCTATAACTCCTTTATATTTTTTCTGGTAGGTGAATATACTTCTAAATCACGGGACCGACCTCCTTCTGTTTTTATTTTTAAGAAAGCTTTTGAGGCCTATGTTGGGTACAGAGATGTTTTTTTGATAATAATAATGGAAAACGACCATTATGACAAAGTTGGCACTCTACTTTGAAATATTCTGGCTTCGTACTTTGATTATTAAATGATTTGTTAAATTTAAGTTTGGTTTTTAATATTAGGTGGGCCAGGAGGCTTGCTAGGCATTGTCGGAATGTCTGCAAGTACATTAAGGCAAACACTACAGTGTGGTGGAATTGTGAGAAATATACATTAATATGCCTGTGCTGATTGTATTTTATAATATATAACAAATCATTTTATATAATGTGCATTGTAAAATATCCTGACTAGAATATTACAACTGAGTACAAAACTCAGTTTTTAAACAATGAAGCCAGGAAAGCAAGGACACAGATATTATTGATGGTTTGAATTTAAAAAGACTAAGTGTTCAGCTTCCTGTATTATACTGTTAATTTAATACATAAACCCATTCACCTTGGTTGGCCTCCTCTGTTATGTGACATGGAATATAATGTAGGATGTGAGAATTACGAATTCAGAATCATGCTCTGATTGAGAAGTGCAATGCCAGACAAAGATTAGAACATTTCTACTGTATTGCATAAGAATATTTTAAGCTTCAAGCAATTGGAGAAATAAATATATTACTGTTCTCTTAGCATATTGTATATGTAAGTTAATCCTGGTTTCTTTTGTTTACTCTGGAAGTTTTACAAATGTGTACTTTCCAAAATAATTTATTACAAATAAAATAAAATAAAATAAAATATAAATGATACTGGACAACTACAGTTAAGACCCTTCAGAATGTTATCTCTTATACCTCCCTTTTTCTCATCACCTTGTTCTCGTAGTCTCAACTCCTTCCCTGGTAGATTAAATTATACATCTAATTCTTTTCATTTTGCTAAATGGGAAAATACTTCCTTGTGAATATAGCATCACTACCGACATTTTGCAAAAGCAGTTAACACATACTGTTCAATTACATTTATGTCCTGAAGTTTTTCCTTAAAAAAAACAAACAAACTTTGTTTCTAAATTCAGTTTGAATTATTGCTGTTCATGCTACAGTACTCATCTGCTTAAGAAAATTTGCTTTTCTTAAAGTTTTATTAATGAACTATGATTTGTATGTTATGATCTCTATCAGTTGTGAAATCTAGTAATGAAGAAATCATCCCTCTTTGAACGTGGAAAAGAAATCATCAGGTACCAACAGGACTCTGCCAACACATTAGCAACTATGATGAGGTTATGGAGGCATGAGAAAGAAAAAATAGAAGTTGGCTGGAGTCCTTTGCTCAAATTGACTCTTCCTCCAGTGATGATACAATACAACATGACCAAAACATATGGACTTTTTTTTCGAGTCATTGGCTGTTATAATCAACTTTCCATTTCCATTCCAACAGCACAGGTGCTAATATGATTTGAACTAATTTTAAGTACACCAATAGGGATGTGGCTATTTTACTTTGAAATCATGGCTAAAGCACTTAGAGTATCCAAGAAAGAATTTGTGCCAGTGATACTTGTAAAAGTATAACACAATCAATGAATGCTAACAGCTAGGAAAAAAAAAATATTAACATTGGCATTCCCTGTTACATTACTGGAAACGTGCCTCATGATTCTTGACCTACCATAGCTAAACTCTACTGTTAAACTTGGCTGCAAAGTCAAAACTTGTCACACAGGTAAGCCAGGGTAGAGGATAATATCTTATACTATATTACTTGCATCTCCTCATCCCAGTCCAGTTCAAAAGCATAGGAAAAGAGCAGAACAAGAAGATCTTGGGTAAAAGAGAATCTCCTCCCTACTGCCCAGAACATAGTATAGTATTACTGATTTAACAATCTGATGAGAGTCAGCAGGTATAGTGATGAAGGTATTCTTCCATCTTCAGCCATGGGAGCTTACAAGGTGACAGCCAGGCACTATCTTTCAGCCTAGCCTATCTCACAGGATTGTTCTGTGGACATAAAATGAGGGAAAACCCACATGTGAGAAAGCTTAAGCTTCTAGAGGAAAAACTAGCTATAAAAAATTACAAAGCACTCTCACGTGAGCCACTTTAGAATGTTACCATGTTTCTCCAGACTTAAAAAATGTTTTATCCCTTTTTGCCTAGGTAAAGGTTGTTGCATATTTCTGTCATGGTATCTACCTTACTCTTTGCAATAATAAATAAATGGGTAGAGTTCTTATAGGGTTCTTATAAAAGTATAGCATTCATTTCTGTTGCCTGTTCTTCATCAAGAGAAGAACCAAATCTAAATAATGCTGTTTGGAGGGGCCAATTTCAAGCAAGAGAGTGGATAATTAAGCACAGGCAATGGGTGATGGAACAGTATTTAGGTAATAGTACAATCCCTTAATTCCTCAAAAACTTTTTTTCCTTAATCATTCCTCTATTTCTCTTGCCTTCCCACAGATAACCAGGCAAACATTCCATATGTACAGAGGTAGAATTGTCTGAAGCCTTGAACCACAACCAAGGCTGTGGCAGCAGTAGTATCTTTCCAGAATGCATGACAAATGCATTTAGTAGATGCAACTCAATTCAGCATGGAGATACTTTAATTAGAGTGGTGCATCCAAGATCCATTTTGAGATTCAAAGGAAGCAATATTCTGAATTTGAAAGTTTAGTTTCAAGGGCAGTGAGGTACCATTTAAGATTAGGTTTGATAAATGTTTCAACCACAGAATATAATGGGGGAGCATCCAAATATATGAAGTTATTTGGGTAGTTTGGCAGATATAAAAGTTAGATGAAAATAGCAGAAATGATGGATCACTGAAATCTGTGTTTTTCAAACTTGGCAACTTTAAGATGTATGGACTTCAAATCCCACAATTCCCCAGCCAGCATCCTGGCTGGGGAATTGTGGGAGCTGAAATCCACACATCATAAAGTTGCCAAGTCTGAAAAACACTGATTTAAATGATATTAACCTGACAAAGCTGCTTTGAAGGAAGAAGTAGCAGGAATTAGGGAAGGACTTCATAGATCCCCCATGCTGTCCAGAAAAGCACCAAAGATAAGTTATGCAGAAGGTGCTTAATTCCAATTTAAAAATAAATTTTAAAAATTCAAGAACTGTTTACAAAGTAAGCAAAGATCACATAATTCATCATCATCATTTGACTACTTGCTTTTCTGGGCTACCAGGCTTGTTGGCAAGGTTCACTGGCAATGTTAGCTGTTTCTGTGCATGATGAATTATGTGCTGCTTTTGCAATATGTTTAAATAAAAGCCTGAGAAGGGTGTGTATTATCTCTATTGCATATCTATTAGGGCTGTGTAGCTCTTTGAATTCAGTTCCAAAAAGGTGCTTTAGCACATGCAAGGAAGCGAACGTGGCACCTGCCTGCAATGCCTTAATGAAGCTGCATCTTTTCCTGGGATTCTGTGGCCCTCAGCTATATGCAGCTGCTCTAAGGAGTTGCAGGGAGGTGCTGCATTTGACCCTCACACTAATACATCTTTATTAAATGCAGAGCAACGCACAGCCATACAAGACATGATATAAAGAAATACACACAGTAATCCTACATTACCTCATACAGTACCTACTCATACAGTAAAAAAGATTCACTCACTCACTCAGTAGAAAAGACAGAGACAGATGGAAAGCAGAAAGAAAACAGGTATGTTGTATTTATTTATTAATTTTTAGGAAGGAAGGAAAAAATAATGGAAATAAAATTGGGGACTGAAAAAGCTGAAAAAGACAGTGTATGTAGAAACAAATTTACCCCTACTCTAGATCAGACAAATAGACTTGAATGTAAGGAAAGGGAAAGATAAAATGGGTTGGGGAAAATGTAGACAATCACACAAGTATAGCAGAGAGAAAGCATTTCCGTCTCTCTGTTCCCTCCCTCCAAGCAAACCTGACTAAACAAATTGTTTAAACAGGAAAAAGAGACACTCCCCAAGCACTCAATGTTTGCAGAGGTGATGAAATTCGCTAGCTGATTACTCCTGTCATTATCAGGGAGGGTTTCTCCCCCCCCTCCACCTTTGATCCTATACAGAAAGAACAAAATTTGAAACTTTTCAAAGCCAGAAAGCCCCCTGAATCTCCGAAACCATTAGAAACCACCTGATCCACTTTGATGCCTCACTGTTTCAAAATTAGATTTGAAGAGTGATTCAGTGAAATCTAATGAAAATCATTTCTAGCCTATTTTTGTTAGAGTCTAGAGAGATTACAAATAAGAATTCAAAACACATTTGTCTGTCTATAGCATGTCTAGAGCCACCATAAAATCTCTAAAAAATCACGTGGAAAAAAAACCCCACAAAAAATGGGGGGGGGGGGAGGAGATAAAAGACCTTTAATACATTTAAACATTTTATTCATTTATTCATCTGAATTTAAGTAAGTAAATGCATAAAATAAGTTTTTAACTTTTTTGGCATCTTACTAATTTTACTTGTTTAGATTTCACTGTTTGATTGATTTCTACTCCCTTCAGCTGTTTGAAGATAACAACAAGAACCAGATTTCTCTCAGCTGACAAGCTGAAATTAAAAGAAAAAGAAAAGATTTTGCATGAATTCCATACATTTATTAAAAGGAGCATCCAAGAAGTCATTTAATCCTGATCTCCTCTTCCAGTGCTTGGCTAGAGCTCACAGACAGAACGTGGGGATCTTTCCTTCTCTTTTATTAAAAGTGGCAAGAGAAGAAAGAACACACTGCCTTTAAAAATGAATAAAACAAAATAAAATGCAATTTAATTAAAATAAAATAAAATTCCATTTAGATACAATATTGCTTCAGCCACCTCCTCCTTTCTTGTCTGACTACCCAAGCTAGAGTATCTACCTGCCCTAGAGGTTAGGAAGAAGGAAATGCCTACAGCAGTAAGATAAATAAGAGTTGTAAAAAGACACACAAATGGAACACTCCTTATTCACTGCAGCTTTTCAGAAAAAAGAGAAAATTTTGAAGGAGAATTGATGAGTAGATGTTGCAGCAATGGGGTAAGGAAACACAGGAAATGGGAAAAAGAGAGAGATGAAATGACTAAAGGGCAAACAGGAGTTTTTAAAAATACAGGGAAGCCTCGTGTTTCTTTTCTGCCTGCTTTAGCTCTTGCCTCCTTGTCGTCATGCCAACCCAGGCCAATTGTATTATACATCCTGATGGGCAGGCACAGTGACAGAATGGGAGAGGAGGAAAGAAAGTACACAGCATGTGTAAAAGGCAAGAAAGCATGCTGCACATCCAAGAAGGAAAAGAAAAAGGTTGAGGCAACACTATTTTTTTAAGTCCAGAAGGACTTACAGTTGGAAAAATTACAAACCTCTCCACTTACAAATGCATCTTTCTGTAGTCATGGATAGCTGTCTCAACCACCCTCGTCTTTTCTTCCTCTTCTGGTGGACACAATTCAAAACTGGGAGGGGGTTTAAACCCCTAATATGTATAGTATGGGGCTGAGGAGGGCCTACCCCAGAAACTAAGCACCATCCTTTGATTATAGTGCTTTAAAAAAAAGTTAGACTTTGGAGCAGACTCAGGTCTTCATACAACTTTTGGAAAGATGTTCCATCTCAGTCATGAAAAACTTTTCACTACTCCTAATCAAACAGATCATTGTCATATTAAGAAGATGATTTTAATAAATGGGAATGTTGAAACAGGAAAAGTGAGTTCTTCCAATATTCCATTATTAAATCATTCAGGGGTTTAAGATTGTCACCAGCATTTTGAATTATACTCAGAAATGAGTTGTAAAGTAATAGAAAAAGGGAGTCACATATGTACAGACTAAATGTAATTTCTGTCAAGATATGGGCTGCATATTCTAGTTTGATTTTGGTTTCTAAATATCCTTCGTTAACAATCCTATAATAGCTTGCAGTGATAGAAGTGTATGGTATAATTAAGGTATATACTTTCCATTTCTACCATCTTATGGTACCTACCATAGCAAGGACAAGGTCAACAGGTTCTACAGTTAAATATTCCCCCATAATTAAAATTTACAGAAGGACATATGTTGATAGAATGTAGGACTTTGCAAGGGATCTTGGATGAAGCAGATTAACTAGATCCCTTTTAGTCAGATCTAGGGATGGGATGGAAATGGAGGGACCTAGATGGTGGGAATGCAGTCCTTCTGGTCCTGTTAGATCCTTCTCCTGGAAGCCACAAGTTGACATCTCTTGATTGATGGGACATGGAACATGCCAACTGTCAGATTTTATCAGACAGACAGAGGTAACTGTAGATAGCTAGTCCCACAAATAGCCATCCCCTGTGCCACGAAGGGTTTTGTAGGTGCCAAATAGTACCTCAAAATGCACCCAAAAGCTTGTATATAACTAGTGTAGCTAGTGTAGTAGCAGTGTTACATGGGCATAGAAAGGTGCATCCATAAGTACTTGTTTAGTTTCTCAGTGGTTTTCAATGTACAGTGAGTGATCTTTGTAGTAGTCTAGACACAAGATGACTGAGGCATGAGTGACTGAACTGGGTCTCCCAATCCAGGAACAGGCACAACTGGCACACAAGATGGATCTTGCTTCTTCTTTCTCTTTTTCCTCTGAACTGCACTGGCTCACTTTTTTTTATTCCATTATTATTCCCCAAAATTGGCTGTAAGAACACATTTGTCTCTTCTTGGTGTTAAAAGGATGACTTTAAGCTTGCCCCTTTCCCCCTTACATTGCCCTATTCCCATGAAGCTCCCAATATAACTTCAATATATTCCTCCATCTCACCTACTCCTTACCTACACAGAAGTTGTCACTAAAGGAGTAGTAACACATATAGTGGGCAGTGCTATATAATTTATAAATACAAGCACCAGTGTTTTCAGGGGGGATCAAAAAAGGCAGGATGGTGGCTGTGGGCAGTGTGATCAACCCCCCCTCCCCACTTGTGTATGTGTGTATAATATTGACACCCATACCAAAAGGGGGTGGGGTTTCAGTCATGCTACCAGAATGCACTATCTTGCATTTTTACCCCATGGGAGTCCTTATACCCCATGCCATTGAACATCTATAAGCCATTACCGCATTGGTTCTTCTTTTCCTTTTCTGTTTGATTAACAGCAAAATAATCAGCTTTGCTTGGAACCCCATACATATTATAGCAATACGTGGACAATTCTTAGGATTTTGAATAAAGCTTGAATTGAACCTCAATCACCAGCATTTGCTGAGTGTTCTTCAGAAGATAATAATAGAAGAAAGAGACATTTACATTGCAGTGCCACACTTCTTAGTTCCAAGTATAGCCGTGCACAGTGGGTATCTGGCTATGGTAATGCAGTAAAAAGGAGCAATAAACTGAGATTTAGTCCAGTAAAGATAGACTGGAGATTCTGGGAATAAGTGTGTTATCTGTCTATGTGAATTGTGTCTGATGTGTTTTGAAAGTGGTTGTGGCCACTCAAAAAGATAAAGTTTGTAGCTAGGGGTTGCTTCTAGTTTCATCTTTATATTTAAAGAGCAAATATCTTTTGTTGTGCAAAATATTTTTTATCTGTTCAGTTTGACGTATCAGCTACAGTCTTTTCTGAATAGATATAATGTTTTTTTCACTAATGCATATATAGATAATCTCTAATTACAATACTGCAATGCATTGTAAGGGGACTACCTTCAAAGTTCCAGGAACTTTCATTAAAATATGAAGGATAGGATACTGACTTCAACTAGATGTATCATTATGCCAGTGTTAGATTGCTTCTGGGTCCTAATGGTATTATTCTATAAAGCCTAGATTATAACAACAGTATCTGAAGGAAGGTATATTTCGATATATTTTTATTTAAGCCCTAAAAAAGGCTTGGAGGCAGTCCAGATGCTCTCCTGTCCTGAGGTGGGCCAATGGTCCTCCTTAATTGGTAGCACTCTAGCTTGGAATATCTTCCCCAGAGGAACACACCTGGTACCTACTATGAACTTTTGACATTAGGGAATTTTAAAAATTTTGTAGGAATTTTAACTGTAATTAGAATTAAAGACTTCGGAGGAATAAAAAGGCTTTGGCACTAAAGCAAAAAACCCAAAACAATTATTCTTATTTCTGTTTTAGTTATTGTTGTAATTGATTGTTGTAAATATTTAATTTCTTTTGCTGTTCTTAGTTTAAACTTCTCAACACTGGATTTAAATGTTTTAATGTGTTGCTTATGGATTACCTTGTTCTGAAAGGCACTATACACATTCTTAAATGTATAAATAAATAGACTGCATTTCAAAAGAGTGTGTTTGGTGTAGTGGTTAATGCACCAGGCTAGAAATCAGGTGACCATGAGTTCTAGCCCTGCCTTAAGCACAAAGCCAGCTGGGCGACCTTGGGCCAGTCACTCTCTCTCAACCCTAGGAAGAAAGCAATGGCAAACCACTTCCGAAATCTTACCAAGAAAACTGCAGGGACTTGTCCAGGCAGTCACCAGGAGTCAACACTGACTGAAAGGCACAATTAATTTTTTCCCCCCTAAATTCAAGATACCATTTTGTCTCTTTATCTTGCATCCATTGAAATATGTACATTTGCACATTTAAAAAGGTGATATAAAGTGATGCATGTTCAAAATAATACTCATTTTAGTCAGCTTTAACTCTGTCTTACTTCTGTACAATTGCTGATGTATTTATTTTAAAATTTGTAGTGGAAAAACATGCTTCTGTCTACAGAGAAAACTTTGATTGCATTGGGTGGGAAAGAGTATAGAATAGAAGATCTGCCTTTCTCCTATGAATCCTTTAAAAAGTGCCAATTGGTGCGTTGCCAAAGATACTGTGTTTCATTTATTTCTTTAGGCTCAATAACTGTTAGTAGTAGCATGTGTTTTGCAGGGTGTCAGTTCAGATGGAATTTTTGGACTGTCCCAGGTCCAAGTAAGATTGATGTATGTTTAAAATGGTCATCAATGTTTGGTTTTAGAACATCTCCTAAAACAAGAGAAACAATTGTTTGGGAATTCTAGGGCATCATAATGTCTTTAAAAAGCAAACGTTTTTTAATTAAATTTTCTTTAATAAAATACACAAATTATATGTTTATTTAGCCAAACACATGGCATTATAGACATATCAACCATTGTATTCTTGCTGCTGGTTACTAGTCTGCTATGGTAGTAAAATCACTGTAATATACGGATGATTGTAGGTATGCTGATTTTAAAAACAATCTTGAACAAGGTGCCTGAAAATTATTTTTCCTGCCAAATTTCTCCCTGTGCTTATACTACTAATATATAATGCAACATCTGGGTCCTACAGTAGGGAGCCATGAATTCAGGAGGCATTTCAGAAGGAGCAAGATTATTGCTTTGATTCCCAACTTCCCTTGTAGATTCCCAACTGATAAACATCCATGATAGTATAAACCATGACTACATTTAAATAAGCACTGATTATTTTTATGTCTTACATTTCTTCCTTTTGTAGATTTGATAAAATAGCTGGGCACAAGTTGAACTATCCATAAACTAAATTCTTCTTTGCACTCTGTTTACAAGGATACCCTTTTCATCATCCTTAATTCAGTTGCTTATTACTTCAAGAAAAGATGGAATATTAAGGCAATTCTGACCACCTGTAAGCTCTTAATTCTAGTGGTAATAGGAAAGAATTGACCTGTCCGATCCTAGAAATCCCATGTCTGAGGCAGAATATAGAAACTCCCTTTGTACAGGTCTTACCTTTCCTTCCAAATGTAGAGCTCTTAACTCTTGAACAAACAATCAAACAAACAAAAATGAATGTTTACATTCAAAATACACAGACTTGGCAACACAAGGTGGTCATCAGAACATGGTGTGTAGATATATTTCTTTGTCTATATTGTTGCATGCCTCTTAGGCTTAAAAGAACCAATAATCTTTGAAAATTGGAAGTGGGCAGCATTTGCTGACTATCTGTGATTCAGTTATGACCAGCTATTTTCGAGCCTGATTATTTAGAGGAATAAATGTAAAGTGGTTTTATTTTCTGGGAATGACAAGCAATTATTATATTTGTTTTTTATTTTTATTTTGATATTGTTTGCTGCTCAGACGCAATTGTTGAGGTGGGTGGCTATACAAATTGATTAAATAAACAAATAAATAGTATCTCAGATAAATAAATAAAAATACAGTAAAATTACTAAAGTTTAGTTCAATAAAAATCACTAGATATTTGTAAAAATAGACAAAAATTTTGAGCTTAGACTCCAGAAGATTGTATCATGAACATTGAATAGGTTATCAAGAACATTTCTGAATGGGTCAGGTTATTCAGAACCTAGTACATATTTACCTGGGAATAAGCCCCATTGAACCCTCTGGATTTTTTTCTGAGTGGACATATATAAGATTCCACTGTAAAAAAAAAATGTTGGGACATTACAACCTGGCCTGTGTTCTCTATTTAGTAAATTCATAGTCATTATAAAAATTTAGCTCAGCCCTCATATCTTGAACATCAGCTGAGTAATTTGAGATTCAAATAGTTCATGCTTATTTATTAAAAAAAATAGCAGTATCTTTAATTTCCCTTTTCTGGTTTTATTTTCCTTGCTTATCTTTATAGACTTGAATTTTAGAATATACTGTATGTGTGTGTGCGTGCACGGGCACCCGTGTGCAAAAATGTACAGATATAAAATAGAAAGGCTATTTAAAAGCTCTTACATCCCATTGTATATCTGGAAGGCAGATAATAGCAGTCCATATTTTTTATCAGACTGATAATGTGTTGTTAATTAATATATATTTTAAAGTAGTAGTCCTACCAGATTCCTATGTTTTGTCCTGGGCCTGAAATTTTATGAGAACCAGACTTGTACATTCCTCTCTTGTTAGACAGTATTATTTTCAGAGATGTTAACCTGTTAGTGATTAACAAAGATTGGTGTCTTGAATGCTTGTGGTATCAGAGAGCCTTCCCCAAGGGACTTTTACAGTCCAAGGAGAATTTCCACATTTGCACTTAGATAAGATGCTCTAACTCTGACTTTAAAAAAAAAATAAAAATTAAGAATCAATTTCAGAGAATGGGAGTTTTGCCTGAATGGAATACAATAGATTTTCTTTTCGTACCAAATAATTATTTTCATGAATATTATCAAAAGTCAAATGAAAAGAAATAAGAAGTAGTTCCTAAAATTGTTGTTGTTTCTCACAATACTCTTTGCTGGCTTTGTGCTTCTGTCAGCCAATCTCATAAAAATGTAATAACAAACACTTTTTTTTTTTTTTATAATAGAAACAGATGAAACTAGGCCAGTCAACACTGACCTATTCACAGAATGAAGTGAATTGTGACTATTTCCTGTTTTTTTCCTGGCTACAAGTAAGGATAGTGAATAGATGATTGCATACTGTTAAGATAAATGGAAAATACGGAATTTCTTCTTCCCTGAGCATTGCTTTAGGGTCCTGAAGCAGGTATTTACAGCTGTGTTATTGTTGCTTTTAACTTTGGCATCTACTAACCATATTCAGTAGCATTGTGCCTTTGGAACAGAACAGTCACAATTATCCGTTTGCATCCTTTGAGCCATTCACCTGTATAGTTGTCCTGTCTTTAGTTAGGGTTAGTAGTTAGTAGCAGTCAAATATTTTAATATAAAGCTCCAAGAAACTGATATTAAGGGTCTAATATTTATCTGGCTTTCCTTGTGCATTTCTGAAAACCAAAAAAAGTCATATATTTAAATTTCATCTTTGAAGGCTTACTTTAAATTTTTCTGCATGAAATCCTTGACCCTCATGTTTGTTTTAATTTCTTTTTTAAAAATCACAATATTACCCTTCATCCTCACAGATTATATTATAAAACTACAATATAATAAAAAGAACACAATATCCTTCATATAATATAAGGGTAAGAGAAAAGAAAACCATAAAAGCTCCCAGACATTAGGGATTCTTACATATGTTTTGGTAATATTATAAACCATAGGGTTACCCTAAATCAATAAAATCTTCTCATTATATATGGGCTTAGCTACATATTTAAAGATAATGAAATCAGAAATTTTGTAGAGACATAATGGGACTTTTAAGCCTAGGACAATATTTATGCTGTGATCTCTGTCTTTTACCTAAAAAAAGAGCTTCAATTCTGAGAAAAAATGGTGTGGAAGAAGCTGGGGAAAAGAAAGAGAATGTAGAACTCTATCACGTGACAATGAGGTTTGGTGAAGGACTAGTTAGGATTCTGAAAGTTGGAGAGGAAGAGCCTTCTTAGGATATTAGGATGAAAAATGATTTTGGGAAAGAATGAAAAAGGAAGCTAATATAGCTTCTACTAACCTTGGGTTATCCAGATTCATTGACTACAACTCAGCATGGCCAACAACTTGGGATTTTTAGTTCAACACATCTGGAGGGCATCTAGCTAGGGAAGCCTGGCATTGTATATTGTTGAAATTGTACAGGCACGTAGGTGAACTTGATATCCACACAATCTTTTATTTTGATCTCTTTAGCAACAAATTAGCACTTGACATATATATGATAAGAGGAGAGATATAGAAATAGAGGTATAACCTGGCACAGGACCAGGTTATCTGAGGAACCGCCTCGCCCTGGTCACTTCAGCCCGTCCCACTCGGTCCAGCAGAAGGGGCAGGTTGCACACCCCACCAGTCAGGGAATTTCGATTGGTGGGGTCGAGGCAGAGCTGTAGCGCCCACCCTATGGAACATCCTGCCTCCTGAGGTCCGGTGTGCCCCCTCCCTCATGGCCTTCAGGAAAGGTATTAAATCCTGGCTCTGCCAGAAGGCCTGGGGGCCAGAGGGGGGCCCGCACCTGTGGAGATGGCTGGTGGGATGATGGGTTTTCTCCCCCCCCAGCGTCTTACAGGTTTTTTAGGGCCATAAACCAGAGGAGGTTTTTTAGGGTTTTTTAATATGTTTTTAATTATTTATAGTTTTTAGCCATCTCGGTGAGAGCTGTGTTTTTATTGTGAGCCGCCCAGAGTCACCCGTTGGGGGAGATGGACGGCATACAAGTTGAATGAATGAATGAATGAATGAATGAATGAATGAATAAATAAATAAATAAATAAATAGAGATAGGACAGAAATATGCAAGTTTTGGTATGGCTAAAGGTGATACTTAGTCTTTAAATAGCAAGTATGTTGATAGGAATGGAAAGTGCGTATAACGAATTTCTCAAGCTAACACTGGCTTCAGTATTTGTGATTTTGATCTTTCTCATTCACACATATGTATGATACATATTTATAGATATATACACATACATGCTAAGGTAATTGGGGCATAACAGGAAGTCTAAGGGTTTCTCTTGGTGAAGACAGATCTTTTCCTGTGAGATGATTACTCAAGATATCTCCTCATCTTTTTAGATTCAGGATTGAAAACTGCCCCCAGAAAGGGGGCAGCTTTTTGGAATTCAAGTTATGTTTGTCTTCCTATGATTTCTGAGTATTGTGTCAATTCAACTTGCCATATTATAAACGAATTAATTGAGATTAATTTTGATTGTTGGGCAGTTAACCAAGTTCTTGGAATAAGAGAGAAAGGAAAATTAAGACAACTTCGGCCCACAATCTCTTCCATAGATCTTTGTTCTCCAATTTTGAATATGTGATGCAGTACACCTATCAGACTCAAAAGGATCAGAATGTGGGCTAAAGTTTGACCACTAGTACTACATTGGGTGAGATTTGGATTCAGTCTGCCTTGCTTAGTTCATGGTTTTTCTCATGCATTTAGATTTCTGAGGGTATTGTAGCATTTTGAATGAGGCAGTTCAGAAAAGAAAGATGTGATTCCCCTCCACAATTTTTTATGAAGTTTCTTGGCAATAATTGACAATAATTTGCCAGATGACAAATCATTAAATAAAATGTAGGCCCAGCAGTTTGGCTGATATCCAAACAATAATCCATAATAATTAACTGTAGAAGATTTGAACCCTCTATTTTTCCAAGAGATCTGACTGCAGCCACCTGGAAAACAAAGGGCTCAAGGGACCACAATTGATCAACACATTAAATCTGATTTTGGTATACTCTTGACAGACCTGGTTGAATTTATGACACTGATACCTATAGCTTCCAAAAAAGCTATAAATTCTATTCTTAGCTTTATTTTGGAAATGCAGGCGGAAACTACTATCAGTGACATTTGAACAGATGATGTGCACTTAGAATTTCTTCATCCCCATGTATCCTAAAGCAAAGGTACAATTCAGTATCATTCAGATTCAGTCTCACAATCGACTTACATTGCATGATGTAAATGTGTTTTTATTATGAAGCATGTATGCAACCATGATTACAATTTTGATGGCAGTTCCTTGTACAAATGCCAGTGCTAGCATGGAGGCTATGAGTTACCTATGATCATGTTAGAACGTAGGGGGTAATGTAATAAAAATCAAAGTGCTGAATGAGCTGAATACATATTTAAACAATTTTAGATTACTACAAATCTTAATACATTTTTGAAAGCTTGATGCTTTACAAAATTATGAAATAGATAATTTAAAGTGGTGTGCATCTTTTTGGATATGCCACAAGGTATGCCTAGTTTCAGAGAATTACATGCCATGCAATACATGGCAATGAAATCTGGAGAAAATGAATAAATACATAGAGTGTTTAATTTGCAAATTGTCCTAAACACCAAAAAAAAAAAAAAAGAATCTCATATGCATTACAGTGAACACAGATTATATTGGAAAAAATAAAATAATAATAGGCCTAGAAAATGAAATGTTGCAGCAGCTATCATGTAGATCATTTTTCTTCTGAACTTGGCAACTTTAAGATGTATGGACTTCAGCTCCCAGAATTCAGCATGCTGGCTGGGGAATTCTGGGAGTTGAAGTCCACACTTCAAGTTGCCATGTTTGAAAAACACTGATGTAGACTAAATACTAACATTAAGAAATAAATGGAAAAATCAGATGTAACTATGGACATAACATTGCATGTGGACTTTTGGTGGGCTATTAATATCTTCAGAAATGTTTATAAACAAATAAAATTAGAACTATTTTTTTTTTAAAAAAACTATTTTTTCTTGGAAATTGTAGGACCAGTGAAAGCTTTCTACTTTACATCCATTTCCATGCCCAATCTAATATTCTCTGTAAGGAAATGTGTATTGGCCAACAAATACACCCAGTTAAATAGTTAATGTGAAACCTGACGTGGCTCTACAAGTTTTTCATATTATTTCACAACAGCGGTATGTTAACTGTAGAAAAGTGAAACAAAAAGTTGTCCGCCTATTGCAATCAAAGTAACAAATTAATTTCAGTTACTCATGTAATGTTTGGAGAAAATACTCCAAAGAAACAGTGTTTAAATATTCTTTTTGTCTGTTGGCTACATATGTACATGTGTGACTATTTATGTGCACATAACTGTATTTGGGGGGCCATATGAATAATACCAATCAGGAGAAAAGCTGATTTATATGTGATCTATGCAACACTATTTAATGAGACAAATAGTTTTGTTTTTTATTTTCTTTATTTGGCCTGTATCATTCCAAGATATTCAAACTATGCAATGACAGATGGTCAAACATTGAACAACAGATAATCTGAAAATTAATATAGTTCTTTTCATTTCTAAAGAAAAGAAAGAAAGGGAAAGAATGGTAATACTCCAAAGCATAAGGTATTGGTGCAATAAATAATACCAATGCTACTGAGTCAGAAGATTATTGTTACAAATATTGTCTCGAAAATTAAATTAGAAGATATACAAGGCCATCCTATACCGCAGTCTATCCTTAGTTCATATGAGTGTATATAAGATTACAATTTAAGATGTGCAAATTTGTTTAGTTCTTTAGAATTATAGCATGCTTATTTGAAGAATTGACAATCCACCCTTCCACAAAATTTTAAAAATTGCAAGTATTTGTCTGTTTATCAGAAGTATAACTTAAAAAAAAAAAGTTTTTTATGATCCTAAACCCTTCATTTTTTTTACAAGAATGGTTGATAGAAAGCAAGCTGGATCTTCAAACTATTGTATACCCCTAGTATTATTGTTTTACTCAAATATACCTGGGTTGATTTCATATGGACCTTTCTATGTTTTTATGACTTCTAAAGTAAAGTAATATTGTAGTTGGATTGATGATATTATCCATTGGGCTTAAAATCAAATGATCCTTTAAAAAGTATTTGCTAATACCTATAAGAAGTATAAGACATATGCTTCAAACTAATTACTCAGAAGTTGGTACTGATTTTTAGATATATTTTCACTATAATCTACAATTAAAAATGAAAGAAATTTTTGCCTTTTCAACTTTGGACTTTTCAAAGTATGCCATAATTATTTTACTATTTCCATAGGTTACAATGATGATACAATGGTATCATGATTGGAAATAATAGATGAGAAGATCTGTCTCCCTACAGAAAATCAGTCTGTGTGACTTTGAGTTTTATGATGGATGTAAGGCAGTATATAGTAATACTGAAAATAATTAATCTTTATGGCATTAACTGCTTAAAAATATTCCACAAGTGCATGCAAAGAAGCTTCAGAGCAGTAAAGCACATAGTCTACTACTAAATAAGGAAAAAAAAAGTATTAAAATTTTCCAAAATTGATGCCATCTATGTGTTTGGAAAAAGAGTAATACTTGTTGGAACTAAAAGAATTAATAACATTTTGTCCCATATACTATTCAAATAATGAAAGAATCATTAAGAACATAGGAAGTTTCCCTTATTGGATCAGACTATTATTTATCTAGTCTAGTATTAAATTTTAAACCTGAGTCCTTCTGCAGACAAAGCCCATGTTTACTCAGTGACTATGTTCCCGGAATATGTATGACATTCACACAATAGCTAGCTTCAGATATAACATTAATCCATACTTCAGCATTACCTGGTTGATCCTAACAGATCCAGATTACTGTAAAAATTATGGCTATCCTAAAATAAAAGTATAAGGTTCCTATCTATTCCTACCCATAGAGAACAAGATCAGAGTGCACAATTTTTTTGGATTGTGGCTTCAGATGCAAAATTGTGCAAACGTAAAAAATGTTGTCACATGCATGCTTGTTTGAGAAGGAGGATTTTCAGAATTGGTTTCAGGTAGAGTTGGTAAAGTTATGTTGGCACAGGAACAATTTGGAGAAGCTGGATTTTTCTGTGTGATTGAAAACATTCTCAACTCTTCCCTTTGGGGTTGTCCTGTGGTAGCTTCCAAAATATCACTTTGATCTATTACCAAAAAAACCCCCAAACCACCCTTTTTTAATCATAGAGGCTTGAAATATAATAAATAAATAAATAAATGACCAAACTTCTTTGAATTTCCAGAGCCTTTTCAAGGGTTACTTCTTAAGTCCTACTGAAATGTCTGAAACCTATTCAGTGCCAATGCAGGATCAGTTATCTGTTACATCTTTTGAAATGGCATTTTATAATATATTGGGCTGCAAAATGATGCATGATTCCTGAAAAATGATGAAGAATAAATGTAGTGAAAATGAATATGGTCTTTAGATTGAGGCGTGTGTATGTTGATTCCACTTAGATATTTTAAACAAATTGAGATGCTAATTATTACATTCTTATGGAATGGTCAAATACTAGTGGTCTATTTTTGGAAGCTACAATTTCTGTATGAAAACTGAGGCTTTCCTGGTTTCAAATTATATTGCTGAGTGTATTTGTTAACTTCTGTAAAGTAGTGAAACAAAATGACTTGAATATGTATCATTATAGGTACAATTGGACAGGTACTGTTTGTCACTCTTGAATCCTGACAGATTCTCAGTTCTAAGCATAGTAGGAATTCTTTCATATTTGCAACACTGAAGGCAGTTACACTTATTTGGGCATTAATGGGTAAGAAATTAAATGTTGACTTTGGAGTAGCATTTATTTTAAAATGGCAGCTAAAAAATTGTATTAGTGAAAATGGAATACTTCTTTTTCCTTACTTAACTATTAATAAAGTTTTGCAAGAAAGAAATATAATTTACCAAAACAGCTGAATTGCAGTATATTCAGTTAAGGCATTTGTTACATTTTTTCTTTGGTTCATATGTCTTGGCTGCCTCTGAAACCCCTGTGGTTTTGAAAGTATTAGAGAAGGTTTTTTGTAAGCTAAATCAACAATTCAGTATTACCAATAATTTAAAAAAAATATTACACAAAATTTGAATAATACGCAGGAAATTTGGAATAGAGAATTGGAGCTTCCTGTATCACAAAATCAGTAGCTTCATATCTGAAGGTATAAGAAGTTTTTTAATGATTTTAAGATAATGCTAATTTAACAAAAAATATTTTGGGGGTTTATAGGCGTCTTTAACAGATGTGCAAAAAAGGTTAATTGACTTTATTCTTACACAGGAATTACAATCAATCTGAAGGTGCATAGTATACATGCTTCAGTCATGTCCTTTGGTAGCTCCATTTTTGTTGGGTAGTCTTAAAATGGTAAGCCAGTTCTTCAGGGGAATAGTTTTAAACAGTGATGTGCTGTTCAGCAGCATTCCAAAAATTCCATAAATTTGTCCATTTATGAAGAGCTTTGAATCTGTTATGCTTTGACAATTGCCAACAGATTATCATGGGTTCCTGTGGACGCTTGTGCCCCAGTTAGTAAAGGTTGCTCAACCAAGACTGTCAGTTCTCAGCCTTTTAATTGTCTCTTTATCAGAAAAAAAGGAAAGACTGGACAATACAATTTTCTGTTTTCAAGGTTTAATATGTTTAAGTTGATTTGTAGTAATGTTTATAGAGTTGCAACTATATATGTATTGTACTATTGTAGATATTTCAAGTGTTTTTTTTTTTCTCTTTATATTCAGGCTAGACTTCTATTAACCTTCTTATCATATATTTGCTTATATATTTTATATTTTGTTTTGTTTGAATTTTAGTCACATGACTTGTTTTGTTCAATTTTCATTTGTAATTGTAACAAAAATATTTGTAAAACAATACCTGAAAAATTATGACAATGAATCAGAACTGGAGACATACTGAGATGGCTCCACTGTGATTGATCTCTTGCTCTCCCTCTATAGTTTGTATATTTTATATTTTTTATAATATTGTTTTTAATAATGATTTTTTATATTTTATAGCAATTGTTTCTATGTATCTGTGGTTTTATTTGATTGTTATATGCTGCCCAGAGTCACTTTTAGTGAGATGGACAGCTGTATAAATGTGATAAATAAGCAAGCAAGCAAGCAAGCTGTCTGCTGGTCACTGTAGCTTGCCAGCCAAACAAATATATGGCACATAATTGTTCTATCAGCTGTAAAAGAATGAGAGCTAAAATTAAGTTTATAGAAAGAAAAGTTGCCAATATTTTCATCTGCTTGAATGGATAAATGCCAGAAGAACTGCATGTATCTTACGTGAACTTTATGTGTGTATGCGTGTGTGTCACACTCTGAATTCTGGCATTATCAGTTGGTCAAAAAGATAGTTTTCTATGTATGGAGTATTTCTTAATAATGCCTGTTGTAGAGTTAAACTACTTCCTGCTGATATTTAGACTTGCATAGAACTGGTTGACTGAATAGGATTGCTGAATGTCCATGGGGAACTTCTTACAGGCATGGTTGGCATTCCTTTTAAAATGTATTTGTCCTGTGGAATACAAAGATGCTTTGGGTGGTAGATATGATTGCTGTTATCTATTCTTTCTCACAGTGGAAATCCACCACAAACTCCTGGTTTTTGAGGGAGATAAAAGCAACAAAACTGCCAGGGAGATAACTACATTCTAGAAGTAGAATGTTCAGCTCTATAGGAATCTGACCAGAGTTTGAGTATACTCAGTGACATTGTTGAAGAAATAATGAATTACTTGCTACCAACATTAAACCCTTGAGGTGTCACCCAGCAGAATTTTTCAACTGGTTTGAGGCTTTGGGTGACTTGTAGCACTGTGTTATATATTTGATCTAAAGATAAAATGGCTCATAACTGCATTGACTTTGGCATGGTAACTACACTTTTAGCAAGGAATGTGTCCAGAGCATCACCCTGTATTTTGGAAAAGTTTCAGTTGTAAATGCCTAAGGATGCTGATGAGTTCAGAATAGTGCAAGTACCCAAAGCCTGCTTAATGCATGCTTTGCAATATGTAACATTAAACATCTATTGAAGGAGCTGGCTGACCAGCTGTGCTCATCTCTCTATTAGTGACTTTCAGGGTCTTCTGGAGTCATCCAACCATTATTGTCCCAATATAACAGTAATGAGACAGACTTTACAGTCATTTCAACAATGGTTGACTGATGTTATGAAGTTGCTGTTAATTAACTGGTGGGGAAGTGGCCTGTTTTGAGGAGGTGCTAAATGCCTTACTAATTGGAGTATGCAGTTGGTCCAACTTGCAGCTTGTAGGTTGTTGGGAATACATCTTTCTGATACCTAATATTTGCAAATTCATCATACAGGTATTTTAAGAACTGTTCTGGTTTTAGGTTTTTCATGCTAAAAAATGGGTCCTAAATACATGAAGAACCACATGTTTTCATTACAATCTGACTATGCCCTAAGATCATCTCTGGAAGCCTTTATCTAGGTGCCTGATAATCTGAAATGAGTTATTCAGGACTCAACAAAAGACATAATAAAAATAGGGCTGTTTTTCAGTTAATAAAAAAGGATTTTCACTTTGCCTCTATATGAACATATTTTTCTGGCCCCATACTTTGATGACATAGTTTTATACTTTTTTTTTTTATCTACAGCATTTTGTTGCTTAATTGCCCTTAAAATATTTATTCCAGGGCAGTACAAACATTCATAAAAAATGAAATAAATATTGGCTTTGTGATTTGTCTCATTATATGTTTGTGTTGTGTTTGTGTTTGTGAGTGTAATATAAATAAACAAACAAACAAACAAACAAACAAATAAATAAATAAATGGAAAGTACACTTTTCTCTGAAAGTGGAATATGTTACCAACATTATTGGTCCCACAATTTAATTGACATCAAGAGATATAACGAGATTTTTGAAAACTGGCTAGGTGGCTGAGCAGGTTGCTGTAAGTGAAAGAATCATACGTTAGTCATGTAAGAACTCTAGTTATCAGGTTTTGTTGATAGAGAGTGTTGTGCAACTTTTCCTATTTCTAAATAAACATTGTTTGCTTATTTGTTTTATGTGAAAACCAGTAGATGCTCTGTTTTATATCTGTGACTATAGTGGGAGCTGTGGATAGGCAAACAAATCCGTCTCTGAAATAAAAGTGACTTTGATGTGATATACAAACTGCTAGGACATGATAGCAACTTTAAACGTCTATCTTAGTAATCCCTCTGCTTTCAATTAGTGGTCATTTAGCGCACATGCAGTTTGTGTTCAAAGAGCATATTAATTTCAGTGTAAGATGAGAGCCTAGAAAAAATGATAAGCTGCTTTAGCAATAAAAATGTTTATTATAAATCATTCTGGGAATGAATATGAATGTGAATATTTAACTGTATTGGTACAGCAAGGGAATAATCATACTAAAGCTGTGTACTATAGAATTAGAATCGGAGGACCCTCCATGATTACAGTAAACACAATCATTATTAACACTGTACCCTAAATCAGCAATTTAGAACATTTCTAAATTGAATATTATCCATAAGGTTGGGGAAAGTAATTGGTAAACTGCTGAATCTATTCTTGCTTGGAAGTGAATAAAGGTTACAGCGTAGAAACAAAACATGCAAGTGGAATTCTTTTTCTTTTTTTCCCCCCCGGAAAGAAACAAAGATAGAAGTAATTAATGACCCTGACTCTGTGCCAAAAAAGCTTTCTTCTGACAACTCTAACTTAATTAAAACTTAAGACATTTCAGTGGCCTCAGAAAGCTCTTGATGGGGTGAACTCTTGCAAACTCGTGAGAAAATTCTGTAAATTAAAGAAAAAGATGTGTGTTACTACTGGTGCCATGACTCTAATCCCTGACAGCCAAAGAATCTATTTAACCAAAGTCTTTTCTTTTAACTGGCTCACACCTGCAGGCTTACTGGCACTTCCTCTGTAGCAGAAAGGCCATTTTTTTGTGTGTTTTACTGGAGATCAGATAATAGCGGTCCTGCTGTTTCTTTTGTTTTTGTGCATTGTTCATTAGCTTGTGAGTAGCAAGCATGCTTGATATGCTTGGCTTACTTTTGGTAGTAAACTTGGCAGAAAGCTTTAGGAGACACAATATTAGTGAAGATGGAAAAATAGTTCAAATGAAAGTTGCAATGGAAGAGCAGGCAGAGTGGCAGAGACCTGCTGTTCTCACACACCCAAGTTACAAGAAACAGTGTTCTGCTTTGGATAGTACTTGCTTTGTTCAAAGAGGACTCCACTGAAATTATCTTCTTTTAATTAATGCAATTCCCATTCAGGCTGAGGGAGCATGTGTAATTTCACCAGGTATACCATCTGAATTAGGAATGTCCTATTTTTAGTGGCAAGGGAGTGGCAATGTTGTGGAATGATGGAATTATGACA
>CM061350.1:30500000-30582500 GCA_030867105.1 Liasis olivaceus | reverse complement strand
ATCCAAATTAGTAAAACATTTGAAACCTTGTTCATTTTAATAGTTGAAACTCTTGATCTGTTTTGATGAATATTACAATTATTTTATTTTATTTTTTTTGGAAGGATCAGGAGAGAGAACATTTAAAAAAATATGCTTGCAAAGCAACAGAGAACTAAAAGGCTGCTCTTATTTTCACCGTGCCAAGAGATGCAGAGGCCGGAAGAGGTGTCCAGTGGAAGGGAGTTGACAGCTGAGTGTAGTGATTCAAATGAAAATCATAGATTTTAACACTGACTCCAACATTCTCTATAAAACATATCTGCTTATTTCACACTAGAAAAGTTTATATGCCAAAGACTATTTGCAGTGTTACTAGAACCTCAAATGAGCAAAAAAGGAAAAAAAATCATAGAAAGTATTGAAGGTTTTGTCATCTCAAACCTGAAAACTGCTTTCTTATATATGCTAATTGATTTTCATTTTGCCTCAGTTCTGGACAGAAATAGAGGCTTCCTAATTTGTTGCTATATGCATAAGTTTGAAAGTCTAGTTTCTCCAATACTAGCTTGTCAAAATAGGACATTGTGCATTCCTGGTCTAATTTTCTTTTATCAGCGATCTCTCAGAAACCAACTGTCAGTCTTGTATATCAGGACAGTCAAGAATGTTGGAGGAATATGGAAAATGGACCAAAGAGAAGAAAAATAAATAAATTGATTTAATAGGCTAAATTATATCAGGGAAGGAAAATTCTTATAATAAGGATTTAATATCCCATGCCATTTCCTAAAGTTTGTTGTTAACATTTGTTAATTTAGCAGTTTTTATTAATTAGAATGGAACTTGTTTTAAGAGCTCTCTTTTAACTGTTGGTTCTTATCTAGCATTTTTAACCAAATGAAAGCCAAATAGTTTGAGAGGCATTTGAGACTAACGGTTGAAAAAAAGAGTCTAATGATTTTTCTTAGATTTAAAAAAAATAGTAAATGCATGTAAACATATGTATATGTGTGTGTGTGTGTTTGTGTGTGTGTGTGTATGTATGTATGTGCCTGGCTAGGTTACAGTGGTACGGTGGTATAGAAATGCTAAGTATGTGTGTGACACAGACACAAATGACAGGGTTCAAAATGTCAACAAGTAATGGTTTGGAGAAAATGTAATAGCAATGAAGTTGCTATGAAAGAAACCTTTTTGTTACAATCGAATACTCATTGCAAACTTTATTATCTGTTCTTTAGATTGTTCTATATTGGTTTAATATTGCATATTTAACTGACTATAATATGAAATTGGTATTGGAAAATTAAAGTTAAAATCATATGCACAGTACCCTAGCATGTGTTCTATGAACTCAGTGGATTTCTAACTAGATGCGTATAGGATTGTTATAAAAAAAATTACATTTTAAAAGCAGTAAGTCCTATGTTATGAAACTGGTTCTAACATAAAACAGCAAATAGCTTTAATGGGATTTAGTCTTTTCTAATAGTCTTTTAATATAAGCATTGGCTTTATCCAGCTGCTAAGACTTCCAGTAGGAAAAATTTTTTGAGAGGTTACTTTAATGTCTTGGAGAAGAGTTTCTAGAATTGGTTTAGAACTAATTCAGTATAAGTACCTCTGTCGGTAATATTGGATCATCTTCAAAATATGCATTTTTTTCATGCTGGCTCTACATAATTGACTGGAATTGATATGGGAAACAGTGTGGTGTATGAACATTATAAAAAGAGGGTGTACAAAATTCAGAATGGGTCTATCTTTTAAGAAATATCAAGCAGAATGTCTGTCTGTCCTGACTGCCCTGCCAACTTAATGTTTGATGCTGATTACAGATATCCTTGTTTTAGACACAGTTTAGGAAGTGAGGAAATAATAAGTGAGAATCCTTGATTTCCGGGATAGATATAACTCCATTCCGCCACTGCAAACAATAATTATTTATTAGTCAAGAGTTTTGTTCTATAATATAGCACTTTGTAGCAAATAATTATTTTTAGCAATGTTAAAACATTTAAATTAGCCACCTTTCCAAGACAGGACTTTTAAAATATATATTATTTGGTTTTAGTTATTTTAATGGCTTAAAGAAAGGTGTGGGGGGGGAACGTGGTACCAATTCCATGTCATTGTTTTTGATCATTAACTATTTGGCAAGTACAGGTTTTTTTGTTTATATTAGATGATAATAAAATGTCCAGTAGTATGTCTATAAAATAAATTTTGCTTCACTCTTTCCATTTAATAGTGATTTCTTTTTTATCCTTCAACAGGCCAAAGATAAAAATGGCTTTTTCTAGATGAAATTGGAAATTAATGCAAAGTGGTTGATTTACACATGGAACTTAAGCTGAATCATTTTGGTTAAGCATAGTTTAGTGTGTCTATATCTATCAGCACCAATTAGAAAGAAAACACTTCTACTTTTAAAGAACTTCTATTTTGCTAGTCATAGTCTCAAAAAACTAAATGGTAGCCAAAGCTGGATATGATCACTTTAGTTAAGGTTTTTGTTTTTTGCTCATTGTTTCTTCTAACTTCTTTTTGCCAAATCCTCTGGAGCGCTTGTAATTTCCTCTGTACAGGCCCATCAGCAGCAGAAGGTAAACATAATAGATGTGAGGAATTTCTGGAGATTTATGAGGTTTAGTTTTGGAATCATATACAGTGTCTGGTGACCTGAGTACATAGCCACATGTGGATGTCACAAATTTTAAATATAACCAAGGCATTATTTAGCTATGCTTTAAAGTATGATTTAAGAATAAAAGATTTATTCTGCAATAAAGCATTTGAAAATGGCTTCTGCTCACTCAGCTCTCCTCACCATAAACAAGAAGGTACTTTTTATTAAAAATATATAAATTTACCCATTATTTATATAAATTACAGGAGAAATACACACACACACACACACACACACACACACACACTCACACAATTTGAAATACGTCCTACTGATTTTAATGATGCTTATGCTTAGGTAAATCTTTACAGGAGTTTTAGTGTATAGAATAATAAAGATCCCCCACTGAAATTATCTGAGCAGAGAACATTAACCTGCAGCTAGAAAATATGAAAATTCTGATTTTATAAGAGATTGGTTTTTCTGGTATTTGCATCCTATGCTGAATATACTATACAAACTGCTTTACAGAATAGTCATGAGGCTGATCTCTCAACATTTGCTTTAATCTTTCTTCACATATATGTATAATACTACAGGATTCATAATAATGAAGTTCTAAAAATTATTTTTTAAGTTATTTAAAATTCTATAACTGAAAAAAAATAATGGTCTAAAAATTATTTTTTAATTTATTTAAAAATTCTGTAACTGAAAAAAATGTAATGTGCAAACAATTTGAGGATCTGTTTTAGCACTTTTATTGATATAAATACAACCACTAGGTCAGTAGTTTTCTTATACTAAGTACTTGTGACACTTCCCCTTCAAATAGGTTAGGATAGCATGAGCAGGAGAATGACTGCCCCCTGCTAATGTTTTCCTAACCTATTCTGTGGAACATACTCCACAGAAAGTGTTCAAACCATCTTTTCTGTCTTGTGCTTTTCTCAAGAAATAAGGATCAGGGATCCTTCTAATAATAGTAGAATTATTAAGATTGGATAATTAAGGTATTCATATTTTATTTCAAAACTATGACAGAAGCTGGTATTTACTGAAAATGTTTTAGTATTGATTTGTCTACCTTTTTCCTCTTTCAGTAACATTGTAAACATAGAATTAAATTTAAAATAATATCAATTTTCCTATTTTCCTGTTACAAATTGGTATGAACATATCTCTAAAATATATTTATGGACCAATGACGCCTTGTCCCTTCCAGAAATGGAGAATATTGTGAATCCCTCCTCCTACTAAGTTGCTACTATCTCATCTTGCTTAGGCAGAGAAACATAATTTTTTTGTAGTACTCCAAATCACTCCTCTAAGCAGATCACTTTGTTATTTTTTGTTGTCAGCTAAAAACTATTTTATTCTTCCTAAACCATAGAGTATTTTACATTTAGAAGTGTTCATAATACTTCAGTCTTTTGCTTCTGTTATTGTTGGTTTATTTCTCACTACTGCTCTCATATTAGTTTAGCATTCACGTTCACTTCATTTCATTTTGACTTTATTGTAAGCTGGTCACAAAGCATTTGATGAATGGGAAAAAGTAGTAAGAGGACATTTTGCTTTCTTGTGCTTCGTAATTTAGTTAAGGCATTTTGTTGATTATGGACAGAGAAAACTTTCTGCAGCTGACCATGCATTAGAATCATTTCTTTTTTCCCTGACAACCTGATTCTACTTTAGATTTAACAGAAAACGTTATTGGTAGAATTAGTGGTAACTACCAGTTAATGGTACAGAAAAAATGGGCAGCAGCTAATCACCAGTGACTCTAATAATCTTGCCTATTCTGCTCATCATCGCTATATGATATATGGGTCAAAGAAAGAGCTTCTGTGTAGATGCTGAAAGTTCATCCATTGAGATAGACAAGAAATAAACCTGTCCCATTTGTGTATGTATTACACTACCATAAGAACCTTAAGTTCCAATTAAAGACGTAATCAAAGTCAAAAAAAGTAAAAATAAACATATTCATTTATTTTTCTTATGCTTTTTTCATCCTGAAGACAGCCTAGGATATGTCATGTGCATTCTGCAAAAAAATGCCTAATCAATTAATATTAAGTGTGTCGGACTGATATATATGTGAGGGGCCAAAACAAAAAACAAAAACAAAACTTTTTCCACTTCTTCCAAACACTCCAATCTGCCCCCCCCCATTTTTTTCCTAAATGATGAAATGTCTTGCAATTCAGAATTTGCATAATGAGTAAAGCTCCTACCTGCCTAGTTGCTTCCATCTGATGCTTAGGTATCCAACTCCTTATCTTTCATAACCTCCCAGAGTCTAATGGATTGGGTGGCCATAACAAATTTATTAAATTGAATTGAATTCTGCACCATTAATCAGGGTTGTCCAAACCACAGGAGAGACATTTTGGGAGTTTGGGTGAATATATTTGCCAGGTAAAAGCATGTAAGGAAATCTCCTATTTACCACTATGTTTTAAAGCTTTAACATTCACTGCAGTGACCATGGCTTTTACTGAATCAGAATTTTTTGAATGCAGCCTGGTTTTGGAAACTGGGTTTATAATGTTAAGGAGACCCATCAGAGTATTATTAAGAGTGTTTGAGGAGCTAAAATTATGACAATAGACTATCTCCATATGAAGCAGCATATCTCTTAATACCAACCCCCCCCCCCAAAAAAAAAGTTTACTGATCACACAGCAGGATCTATGTATCCAATCCATTATACTGTTTAAAAGAGATGACACTGTCAAGGAAAATAGTAAATCTATTCACATATGCAGCATTTTTTTTTTTTTTTTGATATTATGGCCTACGTAAGACAATCACAGTTCAAGTAACAAAGCTAAGACAGGCGTTTATTATACAGTTCCTTTGATCTTTTGCACAAGGTTCAGATATGTGAGAAGTCTTTAACCCTAGTTTTCTGTTTCATCTGAATTAAGAAAATATTATTACCAGCTTTAGAACAAATGAAGCTTTTAAATCAATTTAAGAATAATGTTTAACATTTTTTTTTATTTACGCACAAGCTGGTAATCATAAGTTCCCTGTTCAGATAAACTGGGAAATTGGAATATTAGAGGCTTCCTGATGGAGAGCCCTTGAGTTGGGTATGATCCTTGGATGCTATCTGTGTGGTCCACTATGACAGCTACTGTTTTCTTCCTGCTTTTCCTGGCATCCAACTATTCAATTGATTGGTAGGCTACTTCCAAGGAATGATATTGTCCTAGGTGAGCTGTGGTTCTAAAGAGTGAAAAGTGTGCCAGATTCTGCTATGCTCTCTGTTAAGAGAAGGACTGTGGACTCAACCCAATAGCTCCTCCGTAGCTTAACAAGAGAGAACGTCAACTGGCGGGGGCCAGGAGGAGAGCCTTCTCTGCCGTTGCTCCTGCCCTTTGGAACATTCTCCCCCAAGAGGCGCAGCAGGCCCTTACCTTATCAGCCTTCCAGAAAAAAATTGAAGACCTGGCTCTGCCAGCTTGCATGGGGGGATAACAACTTTACCCAATCCTGGGGGTGGTTAGTGCCTCAGTGATGCTCCCTGAGTGATTGCCAATTATTCTGGATCTTTTTATTTTCTATTTATTATTGTAATTTTGTAATTTTAATTGATTTTAATTGTTTTGTAAACCCCCTAGAGTTGTTCAACGAGATGGGCAGTGATAAATTTGATAAATAAAAAGGTAGCATTGTAAAATACATCTTTCATTTTAATCTAAAAGTTTAGATGACATTTTCAAGTTGTCAGCAAAACAAGCTTGTTTTTGTTTTAGAGATTCTGAAAATGAATCTCACCCAGCAAATTTCTTGAGTCAAAGCACTAAAATTATGATTATTCAGCTGTATATAATATTTTTCTGTGCATTTTTTCTTTCTCTGTAAGTTAACTGTTATCCGAGTTATTGTCTGACAAATGAGATTGGATCAAAAAGGCATACTAATATATAGGTTGTAATGTTGCTGTATGATTGATAATTTAAAAAGCAAGACATCATTTAAATTCCGTTGCCTTGATTTTTAATAAGAAAAATTTTAAATCTACTGTATGGTAGATGTTTACTTCCCTGCTCATGAATGTACAACTACATAGCCAATATTTCTGTTAGCTAAGTTTACTGAGTTTAGGCTAGTTATTGACTTAGAAAATGTAAAAAATGTTGACATTCTGTCAAAATTAATGTAGGTATCAGTCCAACAATAGCCCCTAATGTATATAGGAGCAAGTATTTTTTACCTTGATACAGAAAGCAGTCATGTGTGAGATTTAATATACATCCTAATCTATCTTGTCATTGCACTAGCCATGGGTGAAGTGCTAATGTATAGGCAACCATTTTAGTTTTCTCTTCACACAGTGGAATAGATACACATGACTGACAATCAAATCTGCACTCTATAATTATTTGCAGGACAGTCAGATATGTACAACAGGAATAAGGAGATTTATCCTGTAGATTTAAGCTCAGAGGGCTTTATTTTAATGCAAAAGCAGCAACATTTGAGCAAGAAAATGTGCATAATTCCAAAGCAATGACTCTTTGAAATCATAATATTTGGTTGGCAAAAACACAGATAAATGTACTCTGTGATTATAAGCAAGCTTAATTGTACAGAACACAGTGGAACTTACTCCCAAGGAAACAAGCATAGAATTTCATTGTTGTTTATTTAACTCTTATTTTATATTGAGTGTATTTGCTGCTTTTGCCAGACTGTCTACATCATGTTGATTGTTTACTATCAGGATTATTTACTTTATTCTAGTCCAGGTATTTCTTTAGATATTATTGATTCTTTTTGATGTGCTTTAAAGTAACAAGATTGTTGAAAAGAGCAGATATGTTATGCCACATCTTTGTGAGTCTTGGCAAGAACCAGGAACTTTAATATTACTTTTTAACATAAAAGACATTTTTGATGTAATTGCAGTTTTTTTTATAATTCAGAATTATATATTTTTCATATATCCTGAATAAAAACAGAACTTTAACTTTCTATATTAATTTAGAGCACATAATAATTTCTTGTCTTCATATTAAGCATTTCTTTACAAAGATACCTTAGTTCACTGAAAGCAGTAAAATTATAATTTAAAAAAATCAAGTTAATCAGAGCTGTAAACTGCTAGAGAAAATTTAAAAGGAGATATAATTCTATGTACATCAATCCTGTATATATTTTACTTATAAGCAAATATCCCTGTGTTCAAGTGTGTTTTGAATTGCAGCTTTAGCAGTTAGGCATAACTAAGGTGCTTCTTTATAGACCTAAATGAAGCTTTTGAATATAGTCTAATATGACTGCTGCAGCTTCAAATACTTCCTGTAAGAGACTAGTCCCACGTCATTAATAATATAATCCTGATTACTCAGAAGTAAATTATTGAATTGAATAGGGCTTATTATTATTAACTTTTGTTATTCTAAATCAACTCTCCTCATACATGATGAAAGTAGTTTGTAATCATTGTGATTGAGCAAATGTAGGTTGCGGAATGATCTGTAGGCTGCATGAAAACAAGGAACTTATGATAACAAGGTAAATAGCAATCTTTGTTCCTCAGATAACTACCAGCCCATCACCTTTCTATTCCTCATATTCAGATTTTATTTTACACATCACAGATTTGCTTGGGGGGGGGGGGGCTGCATTGGATTAAGTGATTGTGACTCCTAATGTGAGACATTGGTTATGGGCAAGAATATAAATGATCATCATTTTCCATTGATCTTGCATATAATATAAATTCATACTTTGGTTGATATTTTTTCTTAATGCCAAGACAGTGCAACTAGAATGCTGTTGACATAGTGAGGAACACTAAAAGATCTATCTCCTTTTCCTATTAGTGGTTCTTCATAATAGTTTTTTGCCCAAATTATATGGAAGGAAGGGTCTTTACAACATCAGATAGCAATTAAGTTCTTTTCTTTGACCATTTGGGTTTTTACCAGTTCTCTAATTTGGGCTGTTTTATTTGTTTTTCATCAGAGTCTTGTAAGATTTTTTCAGTGCAGAAATTAATCCACACAGGTGGCCAGATTTGTTAACTCTAAAAGCTCCAGATACTTTGATTAATTTAACTCTGACTTCCATACATTCACTGGCAAACCAAGGGTTTATAAAGTTTTATACAATTCTAACATTCTTAACAGGAGCATAGGCCACTTGTATCTCCTGGATGTTGTTAATTTATTATTGGAAGCTATATAAAACCTACACAGAGTTCTTCCCTGATAGAATGATAGGGTGCCAAAACTGCTGTGCTGAAGCTAAGGTGAATAATTGCAGAATTGCCCTTTATGTACCTCTGGACTTCTGATTTTAAAATTCCTATTCAAAGGAATTTCAAATAGACCTAGGTGTTGTATGGGATTTGGGTAACTATTCTTGCTATAACAGGGCAGAGATCATTGTCGGGTTGCATGTTAATTTTTAAATGGATGGTATTATGGATTAAGTTGGATGACCTGGAGGCAAGCAAGGCATGGTAGTAATCTGAACATGGATCTAAACAGTTTGTGGGTAGTTCAGTTTGCTGTAAGATATAAATTACTTACACTGAATAATTCATCCAGGCTCATCAATTACCTAAGGCTCATTTGGTCCATACTGCTGAGCTGAAAGCTGGAGAACAATACAGATGCAATAGTGGAGTTATGCTACAACAAGATCCCTGGCAATAAGATCTTTTCACTTGTAAGCTACTAGAAAATCGAGGCTAGAGTCTTTGAGTAGTCCTTGAGGTTTGACGTATAAGCTGGCCATAACTTTCATAGCAGTCAAAGAATATTACGGAACTGCTCAGATCAAAATAACTGAAATTTGTTCATGGATATGCCAAGTAAAGTTCATACTGTATAGAATGTAAGGAATGGTGGAATGGAATCTTGTTTCCTCCTTCCCAGGAACAAAAAATATTGGAGGTGTAATCCTGGCCAAACCTTCAGGGATTCTTGCTCAATAGGAGTTATATCCCTACCCCATTTTCCTCCTCTGTGTAAGCTGCTATGAAATCTCTGGCAAGGAATGTGGAGGTAGCAGCTTGCAGGAGTGATGTGATCTGGTTAGTGATGTAAACTGGTCAATTTTGCTTATGCCTGATAAAATGCTTGAGGTATCCTTATCCTTATTTTTAAAGTCATCTGAGCTAATTGTTTTGCTTTATTGATATAGATCTTCATATATTAAGGACATATTTCATATATTGCAAAGAACAATGGCTGTCTTGAACAATTTGAACTACTTGAATTCTTGAATATTTTTCTTTAAATTGTCAACAGAACACCTTTTCAAACACTTTTTAAGACTATTATTAACTTAAACATTTAAGTGAGCATAATTTTATGTATATTATAAGCAGCCTCAGCATACATTTATCCAATGTCTTGGTGTTAAGAAGCCCCAAACCTGGAAAATGTTCTTACTTATTTTATATATATTTCTTTTCTAATTATGCAGTATAAACAGCTGTTAATAAGATTATCAGTGTTTATTTTAAAATAAAATATATAAATATCAACAGAGATTACATAGATTTCAAATTTCAGTTCGGAATTAATCTCAGAAAATATATATGTATTTAATATTTGCATACAAACTAGGAGGGCAGAAGTGTAGTTATCTACATTGTATCATAATGCTTGGAATAATCCTTGTGGTAAACACAATGTAGGAGAGCTGTGTTAGTCTATGATTGCCCAAAATCAGAAAGAATCTGGTAGCATCTTTTCAGATTAACCAATTTTATTATCAGTTTTTGTGAGCTGCAACTCACTTCATCAGATGCATTGATGATCCATTGATTTGAGATAAACACAGTGTCAGCCATTTTCGATTGTCAGTGATTAACTGACAATGGATCTTAGTAGTTTCTATTTTAAATATTATTATTGTATTTACAAGTTTTCTATTTTTAAAAATTTGGAGTGGGCCAAAAAATTAATTACCAACATAATCTGAACTATGAAACAGGGTTGACTACATTTTAATTTTGTTCCGCATTTTAGCTCAGCAGCCAAGCTCTGAAAGCAATGTGGAGGGTGGGGAAGAGTTTTTTCTTCCCCATACCGCATGATAAATAATATTCAGTCTTTCTTAGTCCAAAGCAATTATTTCAGTAGTGTGAATAATGTGGGCTTCTTGGTTACATTGTTCCTGAAGTGCAAGAGTGATAGAGAATTGTAAGTCTATTTGTGCATGTTTATATTTAAATGCAACAACTAATTGTAGGTAGATTTTCCCCCCCCCCATAAGGCTATGCTTTCTCCAGCCTCTCCATCTGCTCTTTTTGACACCCCTGTCATTAACTGTCATTTTCCTTTAAATATACAGTGGAGCTGAAAGGCCAGCTCTATACCACATCATTTCAGATTAGGGGCACTTCGTTTGAGCTGAGCACTGTTTAGGTGTCAGAAAGAAGTCTCTGACCTCTCTTGCACCACATTGCCGCAGGCCCTTAATTAGTACTGACTCCAGCCATTACTGCAGAAAGGACAAAGGCGACCACATCATTTTTCTACTTAGGAATTTAGCGTCTGACCTAATAACTTGTCCAGACTCGTACGACACTGTAATGACCACACAATGGCAGTGGGATTATTTGTCAAATTCTTCCCTCCCCTAAACCTAGGATAATCAGGAAAGTTAAGAGTTGTATCTCTCATACATTCAAGGGTTATTTTAGAATCTGAAGTCAGCTGATCTTACAATAATGAACAATGGACTGAGACAGAACACAAGACAAGGCAGCAATATACAGCCTTTGGTATAGACATTTAAAAAAAATCATAGAAACAAGGAAATACTCTTTTCATTCCATTTGATCTCTCACAATTTAATTAAATGGAAATTTGCCTAAGATCTTGGGTATATACTAATGCAAATAATTTGTCTAATCCATCAACACTTCAAATGCTCTCTTTAATGGAGTTTGATTACTGTCAGAATTGTACGGTGTAAACTGTGTAGTGGTTCAATTTCAAATGATACTATTACTTTTATTTCTGTAATGCTATGCCCGTGTAAGAGAAGGAGATATAATAGAAATAAGCTGCATTTCAACATAATTTTATATAGTTATAAATATGTTCTTTGCCTAGTATTTTGATTGGGAAATTCTTGTCAAAGAATGAATCTGCTGAAATGGGGGGGGGGGGGAACCCCCATAGATGACTGAGCCTTTACAATCATTGCCTTGGGTTTTACAAAATGTAATAGCCATATTCTTTGAGAGGTTGAATACAATTCTTATGTGTGTCTAAAGGAAAAGGTGGTATTCTGACCTGTTTTCTTTTACCTTCTTATATTTAAAATTTACATAACCACCAATGGAAAATTACAGGTATCATATGCTCATAAGCTAGTATAATTGAAAATGTAGCTATGGAACTGTAGCCATTTATAAAGATGTAAAGACAAGGCAATGGTGTCACAGAGGCTGAAGGAAGAAGAAACGTGGCCAGAATATACCTTTGCATTAGTAGTTTTGAGATTGAATCAAAACCAAAGACAAAATGTATGTTCTAAAATAGATTTCATGTATCTTAGGTTAGAGGTAACATTTCCGTGATAGTGTTGTATATTATAAGAAGTAGGAACACATCATATCATATTTTCATGTGTGCCAAGCTGGAGGCATTTCTAAAGGTGTGCTGCATTTTGTGATATAGGTAGCAGTATTAAAATAAAGTAGTTCTTGTTGACATCTCTGTGATACTGTCAAAGAAATGTCAAAAGAAAGGACAGTTAGCATTGAATTTGATAAACCAATTTATTTTTGTACAAAATAACATTTTGGAATTAACTTTTATGTTTTGGAATGAAGTGTTAATTGCATATGTTTATTCTATTTACTTTTAAAGAAATTCATAGCAAAATTTTGATTGTATGACATCACAATTTCTCAATGTATACCAGATAGATAGATAGATAGATAGATAGATAGATAGATAGATGATAGCTAGCTAGCTAGAAACCAGTGTGTGTGTGTGTGTGTGTGTGTGTGTGTGTGCTTTTGAGTCAGTTTTTGACTCCTGGTGGCTGCTTGGACAAGTCCATGCAGTTTTCTTGACAAGATTTCAGAAGTGGTTTGCCACTGCCTACTTCCTAGCGCTGAGAGAGAGTGACTGGCCCAAGGTCATCCAGCTGGTTTCGTGCCTAAGGTGGGACTAGAACTCATGGTCTTGCAGTTTCTAGCCTGATGTCTTAACCACTACACCAGACTGTAAGCCATGTGAAAAAGTGTGCAGTGGGACAAACTATCAGTTGTATCCATTGGAGTTCCTTAAAAGATGACTACCCTATACTATTTCTTAACATATAATTGCCTCTGACATTACTGTAGTTGTACAACTCCTTGTTACATTATCTGGGAATGTTATTACCATGGATTCTATTACTTATAAGCCTGTTAAGCCTATTTTTGGCTTCAAAAAATCATTGGGGCTTCAAAAAAGGATTGAACTGGCTTCAGAAGAGGGTTGCATCAATTCATGAAAGTCATGGGGATAAGTGACTATTAGCCTTGATGGCAGCGTGACTGCCTCTTAAAGCCATCTGCTGGGAAACTAGTGGGCTTCCTTGTGCAATTGGTTGGCCACTGTGAGAATAGTCTGCTGGACTAGATGGGCCAGGGGTCTAATCCAGCAGGGCACTGCTTATATTCTTATGTTCTTAAGAAACATCTTAAGATGTCATTTGTGAAATATGATAGTGGAAAATAAGGAAGAATTTTCATTGTAATGGTAAAGTGTAGCTTAGTGTTACAGTAACAGCTCTTGGACCTATTAGCTACTTTTTTAGGCATGACTGGAAATTGTTGATTCTATTTTAAATTATCAGCAGTGATTCTTTTGTCCAAATTTAGGTCAGTTATGTTTACTCTTAAACTTGGTATGCAGAAACAAGAACATTTTAAACTGTTTTTTTGGTCTGAACAATAGTTTTGATTAATAATGGTAATAGTAAATAAGTTTAATATCATAATTACATAAGAACAAATTTGGTTAATTGAAAATAAAAGCAAAAGCATTTAATCAGTCCCTTGCAGATGTATGGAAGAAAAGTGAAGGGAAGCATATGAGCACCAAGATTAATTCATATAATATTGGTATGGGTAAATCATAGCTTAACTTTACATCTGAGCAAAATGAATGGACTGATGCATCCATTTCCTGGACATATTTCTTTACAAAGGAGACATCGCTTTCATATCCTCTAAATTAGTATTCAATTATCCATTATTGTTAAATATCCTTTATTGTTGTATTATACCTGTTTGATGTGATTATATTGTTGTGTGCCTTTTGTACATAGGAAGAAGCCATTTTCAATCTTTCTTGTTGGAATATTTGCAAGTAGAAATATCAGTTTGTCTATTCTAGTTAATAGCTCTTTTCCACTTTTCCTTAAAAGCATTTTAAATATATATTTTAAAGCTACCAAGAAGAGCATTCACAAGCGTTACTAGTAAAATGAGATTAGGAGGCCCCATAACCTTAAGACATGCCTGAAAAAGAATCACAGTTGGGACTGACATATCATTATTCATTATTTGAGACTTCTTCCTCTATCTCTCATCCATCTCATCCAAGATTCAAGGAAGGGATGTCACTCTAACTAAGCTTTTTTCTCATTTTTAGGTGATTCTTTGTGTGTGTCTGTGTGGGCCTCTATGTGCGTGTGCATGTGCATGCATGTGTAAAATATTTTATTTATTATGAGGATGCAATTTGGGAAAGCATCTTGGTTTAAATTACTGTATATTCAACTATGCTTTTAACTTAGTTTTAATCAGCTGGTTCTTCTGAACAAGGTATGGAATTGATAGCCATTATTGATTGCTTGTAGCATTACCTAATCTTCACTAAATGTAGGAAGCTTTTCAGATTTAGAAAGGTGGCAGAAAATGTCTAATAATGATGCTGCTGGGAATTCAGGCTCAATATTGTGGTCAGTATAAAAGGGATGTAACTGTAAGAGGTATTTATTATAAGCCTGTTGGCTTTGCTAAATGTTCAGGGTAGTATAATAATATTTGATAATGATGTTGTGTTTACCAGATGCTTCTAAATTTCATTTTTTCAAAGTGATGTCAACATAATCTCTGTGCTACTATGCTGTTTCACATGTCTTAAGGTACCCTCTATCATAACTCCAGTAAGCTGAGAAAAGAAAACAATGCAGTAGCAAAGAGATGGGGAGGTATTAGGAATTCAATACAGGGAAGTCTTACAAGAAATTACTAATATAAACATGACCTTCTCTGTGTTGTAATAATTATCCTAATCTAGATGATGGCATTTTTTGCATGATTTTCCTTTTCTGCCTTCTTTGTTTTCAATTTTATCTAGTTACTTCATTGGTGAATAATTGCTAAAGGGAAACCATTATGTAAGGTGAGCATTCAGTCTGCAAGAGAACTTGCTTGTAGCTATTGCCAGATTTGAACCTCACTAATATATGTAAATTAAAAACTATAGTGCTCAGATTGCTCCTGTTTCAAATGAAAACAGAATCTGATCATTACAATCTGCAAGCCAGGTATTATCACTGGACTAGTAAACTGCTGAAGATAAATTGTACTGAATAGCTTGTGGATAGAATATTTTATTTATCTCAGTTCTCTATCATGCAGCACTGCATAAAATAAGAATGATTCATCAAGCATGAGAGCTGGTGGTTTATGAAATGCATTGCTAACGGCAAGTGTTTTTTTTGTTCTTTTTAATTGAGAAGACAAAGGAACTCACAAGGGGTATTTAGTAATCAGCATGAATTACTTCTAGGTATAAACGTCAATGGAAAAAAATTAAAAATACATTTGCTATATGAGAAACTTTATTGCTGTTGCTGCTATACTTTAATTGCATATTAACCTCTAGCATTTTAGACCACTTATTTTCAGAGCCCCTTATTTTAAGAATAAAATTATATAATCACATATAACAGGATTATTATATTGAAGAAATATCTGCTGTCTTTGTAGGAAATATGTCTTCTGTGGCTTATATTCCTTAGTTGGCACAGAGCATTTTGTTTATTCCGAAGGACATGGAAAAAGATGGGCAGTCTAAAGCCATCTCTTTCTCTATTTTAGATCTACAATAATAATGTTTCATTTATACTTTTGTATTGATATCCCAAGGCAATGTTCCAAATGAAAAGATAATAACATATGAAAAGTGTCAAAAACTAATTATGTTTTGTAACTTGTTTTTCCTTCACATAAAGTATATTTTTCACAACATTGTCCAGTCACATGCTGGGATTCTTGCTAACATTATCACATGCCAGTCACACCAAGTCTCAGTGGTACCTCTCCTTCTGTCATTATTTTCAACATCAATTAATTTTCGCCTGACCTCAACTTTGGAAAATGTAGCAAAGAATTATCAGTGCATGCTTTCCAGTGTATATTTTGAAAGCATTAGGCCACTATGTTTTTTTCCTAAGATGGAGTAGGCCAAACATTATATTTTCTCACCTGCAGGGTTGCCTAGTAACCTGAATTAAGGTTTTTCACCAAGCCTTCCAGAGAAATAAAATGCTGTAATGTAGGTTGACCCATGGTGTGTGTGTGTGTGTGTGTGTGTGTGTGTGTTGGCGGGGGGGTGGGGAGTCAACCCTATTGATGCTGATCTGAGTGTCGAATAATGAAATATGAAACAAAAGCCTCATTAGCATTTATTGTGGAACCATTCCCTAAGTAAAACAAGCTCATTTTATAGGACAAATTGACAATACCACAGAGCATCTTTAAGCATTACGTTTTTATCATAAGCTGTGCCTTTTCTGTGTTTTTTGTTTCTGATTGCCAACAATAGAAAATATTGAGTAGGTGTACAGCACATTTACAAGGCAATAAGTTACTATACATTGGAAAGAGTACTGTAGAGAAACATTTTTGCTGCATATGTTAGTAGTTTGCATTTGTTCAGCTTTTATTTAATTGTTTCAAAGGATGAAGTTCATTGTTTAATGTGCTGGCTTTGGTAGTGAAAACCAGTGCACTTTAGAGGTGGGGAGATCATACTTTGTATCTGCTTTGTCCTTGACTTGTGAAAATCCTGGTGGGTGGGAGTTGAAAGGGGGAGGAGAAAACATGCAGTAGAAATTTCTGCTTCAAAGTAGTAGCACAATTAGAAAGTCATCACCTAGTGACAATTCTCAGCAAATAATGGTGTCAGGCCACCAAGGGGCTGAGGGTGGCAAGAGTGACATTCACCCCAGCAAGATGGAAATAAATGCCCAGTTTGATAAAAGAAAACAGACAATTTATGTATACCCTGAAGAGTTAACAGCTAGTGCGCCATTCCTGTGGGTCAAGTGCTGCATTTGCATTTTGATGGGATGTTATCAAGTAATTAATGCACCAGTCAGGATTTATTACCTCAGGAGTGAACTGAAAGGTTCATTACAAAATCGGTTTCACTTGAAGATAGGCATTTCCTCAGAGTTAGCTTTTGACATGTTGTTCCTAGCTCCCTCTGCTTGTGGCAGCAGTGGTAGAAGGCCAGTGAGGTGAAATTCATTGCTTAATAAGGGCATTCACTTTGGGTATTCTTGTGATAATAAATGTATACATCAAGGCTGTACTGCCTTGTCAGTTTAATTGCTTCTTGTGGTCCTTAACAAGCCAATCTTAATCAGTCTGGACCATGTTATGAATAATTTAGGGATCAGCAGACTTCATGCTTACTAAGATGTACTAGATTATAAAACTATAATAGAGTGTTTATAGAAAGCATGCAAAACACTTTATTAGCAGTAAAGTAGGCAAAACATGCAGCAAATTAGTCCTATGTTTGCAGCTTGTAAGCAACAGCTGTGGGCCTTAATGCTATATCACACCCCTATACTCCCCCCACTCCATTTTTAGTTGAAGGCCATAGTTTGGTTTTTCTATCCATATAAGCCTCAGAAGGACATAATCAGACATATGAGCCTGCTATGAGATTAAAGCTAAGAATTGATGGCTAGCCAACAATTGTCATTTAAGCAAAAAACAAAAAATGTTAACCTTTTTAATGCAGAGCAGTTCTTTCTTTTTTTAAAAAAAATTAAAAAATACTTTTGTGTGCACATGTGTGTCTGACAACCCATATGAATTTTAATGTAATAGCTTAGAAGGGACATTGAACTGTCAAATTTTGATCAGTCACAGGAATTTTAAAATGATATCCTCTTTGTTTAATAATACAATTGGAAAGTAAGCTGATAGATGGATGGATAGATAGATAGACAGGCAGACAGGCAGACAGACAGACCTAAAATAACATACTCTGAATTTTTAGAATTAATACATGAATGCATTTAAATATTAAAGGGAAGCAAACTCAGTTTTATCTGACTCTTGTTTTTTGATATTGAATTAAAATATGACTTGATTTAAAAGAACATTTAACCTTATTGTTTCAAATGAAGTCTTTGTCCTCTATTTTACCTTTACATTGTAATCTCTAACTAGCTCATAGAATAATGCATCATTCAGTTTATGACATCTAATAACAGCCTCCCGCATGCTTAAAAACCAGTGCTTCACAGGTTTTTTTTCCCCCTCCCTCTTCCGTCCTTCTTTCTCATGCTGCCTAAAAGAAAGAATTTCAGTATCTTGGCATATTATTAGTTAAGGTGTAAGACTATCAATAATTCATTATCATCTAAAGCTTATGTAAATAGCCTATAAATTTGAAAATGTGCATAGATCTATGCACTTCTTGTGGATATGCATACATTAAGGTTAAAAATTCTGCATTGTCAATCATTTCCTAATGCTTTAAAACGGTATTGTTAAACTACATTTATGAATCAGAAAGATGGCTACCAGTAAATGAAAAACAACTTCAAACCTATTTTCAAACCTATACCTGGGCCATCATATTCCTTTGTTCTTGTGCGGGTTAATAGAGATTGAGGAGATGGGCAGAGGAAAAGCAGTGCAATTTTCTGCTATTTAAGCTTGGCGAAATGGCACTCTTCAGGAAGCAGCAAAAAGTATGAAAGCGTAATAGGCATTTTAAAAGTAGAAGTCCATATAGCTGCTTGAGGGATCCTCAGATTTAGGCATGCATAGAATCAGGAATGAGATAATCAGCATTGTGAAATTGAAACCTGTCTGCTGCCTGCTGCTGTTCTTCCCTCTTTCAGTGGAGTGATTTGTAACACTCATCTTCTTCAGGCAAGGCAGCCTTCAAGATTATCCAGAACTGTCAATAGTAATTGCCAAAGTATTTTATTACCTACAGAAAATCAAAGGAATTTTATAACCAACAGTTATCAAGTTTCAATACACAGTATAAAGAGAGCAATTTTAGTTGGAATGCAATCATGTTTGGCTTGCTTTAATGTTCTTGAGACAATTCCTGTGCAACTACAACATTCTCTGTATTTAAGCTAGGGGCAAAAATACACATATGTACTTTCAATAAAGAAACAGAAAATATATAATGCTTACAAGCGTCTGCATGTGAGTGCTTTTTAATTGCTGTACAAACTATGTCATACTTAATTACTACAAGGTTGTTATAAAATGCAAGATGAGATTTTGGAATCCTAGTAGTAGAAATGAGTTTATGGGAAAATCAGTGTCTGCTAACATGTAAAGAGCTATGAAAATATCCACACACTGTAAATTTTGGGAATGTTAAACTGGAGTGAATGTATTGCTTGTTTTATAGAATATAGAAAGCTAAGAGTACAGCAACATTTATTTACATGTAGACCTATTTCTCACTGAGATGGTGATTCTGTGTCTCACAGTCTACTTAAGATTTTTGGTGAGCTTCCATGATACAGTATTCAGTGACCAAGTACTCCTCCTTAAAACATAAAATAAGTATCTCTACATAGAACATGAAATGTCAGGGATAGAAACTAACTGGAAGTGGTGTACTTTAGGCCCAAATATCTGAGCCATAGGTGGAGAGCGGAAGATCAAATATGATGTTTCCTTCAATATTCATTGTCAATGTGAAAACTTTTAAACTCCTGGCAAAGAAAACTAAATGGTTGATTACATGATAGGGTCATTCATTTGATGAATGCATTTATATTTTTCCTGATTATATAATCTTTTTCATGAAAAATTGCATATGGCCATTTTGGGGGCAAGTGAAGTGTAGGAGTGGTAAAATATTTTTTTCCTCTATCGCTTTCATCCTTCTTGCCCCAAATATTGCTTTTGCTGGTAAAAGTAGCAGCTACCTTTCACAGAATCAGCAGGAGGCATAGCATAATGCCTACTATTGCAAGATTGCTCTGCTCCCTAAAATCCCAGGATGCAGTATCCTTATGACAACATTCAGTTTATCCCATTGTTGTCATGAAGTATAGTATTAGTCATAAATGCTTAGGATTCTTTATGAATACTGATTTATTAGAGCTGATATTCAGAGCAGTTTGGTGTTCACACTGGCCTTTTATCAACAACACAGTGGCTTTTATCAACTATATATAGGCAACAGCAGTTGCCTGCATATTCTACCAGATATGAGGATAAACTCAAAGCCAAAGATAATTTGGTCACTTCTTGAAATTTACAGTTCTAACATTTTCTCCTAATGCTGATAGCTAGCATGTGTGGAGAAAGAAGCCCACCATTTTAAGCTTGGCCTACTGTTTTAAGAACTGAAATGGGCATTTGTAAAGCAAGAGTGATGATTTGTGGCTATGCAGATATTTCTGAGTGACAACTCCCAGCATTCCTCAGCATTGATCATGATGGCTGCTGTGCTTGTAAAGAAGAACAGAAACAACTGGGTGACCACAGATTGCCCACCCTGCTATAAAGAAACATTGAAGCTCATACAACATAGGCAGAATGATATGTATAAATAGACATAATAAAAGCTAAAGTCTCTGAAAGAATAGATCCACAGAGTGGGACCATTGCTCGATCCTGTACAATCTGTGGCTCTCTGTGAGGCAGTGAAATTAAGGGGTCTATATGAATCTTTTCCTGAAGAGGATCCAGAAACCATATGGTGCAAAATGCAGTGGTTGGGCTGCTAACTAGCACACAGTACTATGGTTCTCCACAAAGTTTTGTCTTGATTGCCTGTTGTTTTCTGGGCTCAGTTAAAGCACTGTTTTTTACTTAAACATCTAAATAGCTTAGGACTGGTTTTATCATTATAAGCTTCCCTGGATTTTAATATCTGCAGAGGAGTCCTTTTTGAAGATACCTGATCACAGAAGCCTATTTGTTGGATAGGTGGAAGAAGCATTTTCTCACATTAGTGCCAAATTGTGGAACACTGTCCCACTGGAATTGTGATTAGTTTCCCATCTCAGGTTTCAGAAACAGATTGAAGGCACATCTTTTCTATTAACTTTTAGAATAGTTTTGATGATGATATTAACAATTGCTTTGTGTATTATTTTAACTATGGTGTTAATTATGCTTTATTTTTATGTTTGTTATATTTTATCCTTTTCCCTCAACACTTCTTTGAACAGAGAAAGGAAAGCTATAAACCCAATAAAGAAAAAATTAAAAATACAGTTCTGTTGAGTTCAGAAACTTCATTTCTTGTTGTAAAATATATTCAGATGAGAGTGAGCTTTTAGTTTTTATGTCACTGGGATTATTTTATTTCATAAAGTAGTATCTTCAGAGTGAGAATGCTTGCAGAAAGGGATAGTGCTATTGTAACAACTCAGCCATGTTTTCTAAGCAAAATAAGGGGAAAAAAGCAATATCATCTGCATTATCCTAGTAAATCTTCATTCCTCCAAATGAGCAGAATACCTAACTTCCTAAAACAGCCCTATACAGATGCTCTCTATTTTTGCATCTGGAAATAGTGCAAATCATTTTACCCAAAACTAGTTTCAATTTGTCTTTTTAATTTAGTTCTGTATTTTTAAAAGTGTTCTGTTTTGTTTTGTTTAGAATGAGGACCACAAATGGACCCAGGTGGTCTAAGATTCCCCTTTCTCTTTTCTAAGGTACATGTTTCATCTTGTTTTTCTCAGGGGTTTCTCAAGCTTTTCTTAAGCTGTAGGAAAGGTAGCCACAGTACAACTGGCAGAAATTTGGAGCCACATTAAACTGAACACAATTTAGAGTAGTGCTGTATTATTTCCTAAGAGTACTCATTCTATTTGGTGAGAGAGAATTTGCTTGAAATGAGAATTTCAGTAAAATTTCAGTAAAGTTCTTATGGGTGTAATGTGATGCCTGTGCATATTTTATTATGAAAAATGGCCAAGGGGTATGTGTGTATGAATGTCTAATCTTCCATAGTACAATGGGAAATTCTCCCATTGGATTTTATCGGATTAGAAAATACAGGCATCCAGGTAGGCTTTAGAGTGATGTAAATATCTCTAACAGAAAAGAAAAGAAGCACCTTCACCTCCATCCATAAAATAAATTCTAAATCATCACCAAGGAGAGAAGCCTTTTTGCAAGGGAAAACATCTTTGAGGCCAATTTTAGGTCAGTACTGATTTGCAGCATGTTTGAAAGCTTATTCCCATACAAATATATGCTGAATAAATTAGTCTTTATCACCCCTGTTGTATTTGCGGAGGAACATTGTTTCGAATGGCATTGAACGTTCAAAATGTGCTCTCCAAGAAGATGAAGACTATGATTTATTTCATACTTCAGCATGTGAAACTGATTTCATTCAATCTGGCTTCAGTGTCTTTGTTCATCATGTCCTAGATTCGTGGAGAATTATTCTGAAAGAGAGAATAATACTGTTAAAGTGGTATATGAACTAGAAGCACCTACTTTACTTCTTTGTTTTTCTGCAGTTTGTATCTGTTTCATTTGCTGACGTAGACAAGATGTTTAGAATAGTTAGCTCTACACTTTAATTTCAGGAAAAAATGTGGTTGTTTCTTTTTAGTTCCAGTACTACTATTGTAGGGTAATTTAACTAAAGATGCCTCCCAGGTCACATCATTGTAAGATTCTAGTCTTTCTGAGTCATTCATTTTAACTGGGTTTTCTGAGATAGTGTTCTTCTTTTTTAGTTGCTGGGTACCTCCTATTAAATTTGTACATATTAATTAAGAATGTTACGTTCTTAACATTATTGCATTCTGTGTATTACTGCCTGGAAAAACAGGACATTTTAGAAATAAAACTAACATTCTTTTAAAAATTACAGTTCTATTTTTCAAAAGTTGCTAAATTCTAGATGCTAAATTAACAGTACCTTTTACTGCCATTGCATACCTTCTAACTTATTTACCTCCTAGAGGAAGTAAACAAGCATACAAATGAACACAGTAAGTTTTGGAAACATGAATGGGGGCAGATTTTAGCAATTTTACTCCCTTTTTCATGAGTTTCATAATGTTTTCCATTTTGAGGGTCAGTAAAAGTGAAAGTGAAAGTGATTGTGGGTTGACTTAAGAGTGATTAGTGAGAGATTGGGGAGTGGAACCTTCTGGTGTAGAAGTGCCCAGAAGATTTAGTTTGTTATCACGGAATTGTTAATGATTCAATCAGTCTTGTTCTGGATAGAGAAAATTAACTATTAAGATAGTCTTTGTCAATCAGTTTAACCCACCTTTGTCTACCTGCTATTATTTTGGACTAATCTCTCTGGTTCCAAAAGGTTATATTCTCTGGGATCTTTCAATGATTCTACACAGATGTCTTTATGTTATTTGTTTATATAAACCCTTTTTATCCCTCTGTTAAATTAAAACAATCTCCTGAACAATCTTAGAAATATCAGCAATAAATACTGAAATTGGACTTTGACCCTCCAATTTTGCCATGTATAATTACATAAAGGATAATGAGTTGCTGAGGTGGACAATTAAAAAATAAACTAAAGTGGTAGTATTTATACTTAGTAGACAAATATTACTGTTTATTTTATTTATTTATTTTATTTAATTATTTATATATCAAATTTGTCATGCCCATCTTGTTGAAAAGCGACTGTGGGCGGTTTAGAATTTTTTTTTTTTTCCTTTTAAAGTATCTCATAAATAAGAGAATGGAATAGCTATCTGCGAGATAGTAGACTGCCACACACCCCTATATCCAGGTATCCATGGAGTAGAGGCAAAAGGTGAAGATGGCAGGCATGACATCTGTATGTGCTTTAGTATTGCACACATGTATAAGTGAAGGACTTCAACTTCATGATCATATGTATCATCTTGGTATTTTGCCCTCCCCTCCACCCCCTTTGGATACCCTTCTCCATAGCACAGGCTGTCCAGAGAGCAGTTAAGACAAAATCATTCTTGAGAGCCTTTGGTGGTTGATGGTCATCTTGATGGAGGTTTTGTTTTTATTTTGTTTTGAGATATTATGGATGTTTTTACTATGGATGTTTTAATATTTAATGTTGAAATTACCATAGTGGTTGCTATTTAATATTGTTGACTGGATCTGTTTTATGCATATTGCTGCTATTGTTATTTATTTTGACTGTAAGCTGCCATCAGATAGATTGGCAGATAAATAAATAAATAAATAAATAAGTAAGTAAGTAAGTAAGGCCTGCCAGAGATTGTTGGAGTGTATCCTTCTGTCCCAGTAGTGCTTTTGTTCAAAGCTTAATTAGTCTTAAACAAAGGTTTTTTAATGCCCCTTGGAGTAGCATCAAGGTGGGGGTAAGGGAAATAGGAGATTAAATCCTGTGCTTTATTGTATCATGGGCTCAGCTTTAGGAATGGCTAACAGCCCCAAAACTGAACATGTGTTATTGTTATACAATGAATTGATATCTCTAGAGAATAAAAGAAAATATATCTTTTAAAAACATCCTTCTTCTGAATATAGCCTCGGAAGTTTTTTTAACCCCATGACATATATCTTCTAAGCTCTGCCTTCTCCTATTCCCAGCTTGAGCAACTCAATTACTTCTGTAGTCAAACTATATATACTTTTAAAAAATTGATTCTTTAGCAATTATGTTGCTCAGTTGTTATCAACTTTAGGCTAAATTATTGAACCTGTGGTTTCTAATATTTTTCCTTATACCTATACCCCACAGTGAAATTGAGAGATATGCATTGAAAACAATGATGAACTCCAGGATTTTAGGATAAACACAATTTGGCAGCAATTTCTTTGAGTGTCTTATACATACATACATACACATATACAAAACAACATTAAAGACAGCTGCATGAATTCTGATTTTCTTCTTCAAGCAGTGAAAACAGTTACCCCATATTTTCTTATTTCTCCATCCTCGGTCTTTGAAACTCACATATTTTTTTCAGAATATTTTTGGCATGTTAACATTACTTTCTTCTAATTGACAAAATTTATTCTCTGTATACATTAGAAATATCACAAATATAGAGCAATCATTCATTTATTTGTAAAGGGCCGCATTTTACTTCTAAATTGCTAGGCGCACAATAATTGAACTATACCATTAGAGGTGACACAACTCTTTAAAAAAATGTAAATGCATTACTGGATCTAAAATGGAATAAAGATTAACTAAGTCTAAATGAATGTTGTTATTTGAGGAAAGAATATGGGAAAAATGTTCTATACTGTTTCTTTCTCTCTCTCTCCCTCACACAGACACACACACATATACACACGCACAGAATATGTAGGAGGTATCTCACAGTTGTGACCATACATGTGTAAACATCATACATATATAAATCATTTTTCCTACATAATGTTCCCATTAAAATAAATGTAAATGTAATTTTACCTGGGTGGAGGTAAGAACAATTTATGTATTATTTATACTTTACAATCATGAATAGTAGATAAAAAGGTACAGAACAAATATGCATATAATTGACATCAAATATAGTATTGTATTACACATTATATTCTATGCCCAGTCACAAAAGTGGCTGCTTTCTAACTGTCACTAGCTTTAGCAATGATGATGCAGTGATATATCAGCCTGTAATTGTGTTGCCAGGAAAAGTCCATCCTGTCATGTGATGGATTGTAATACTATTGTGCTATCCAAAAATAAGATTCTTTTTAGCATATTATTGTAAATGTGATGTCATTTGATTATATTATGCATTGGATAATAGCTTCATCCTGTTTGATACAGATTCCACAGTGTGACTGCACAAGTTACCACACCAGGAAAATAAGTTTTCTTTAATTATGGGGAGAAGTCTAGCCATTTACATTAGCACAAAGCTGCAGAGAGTCTTTGATATGTATTTAGAAACTCTCTGATCATTGGTCTTCCCATTCAGTGCACCGTCAGGAGCATCTCCATGTCTCTATTTAAAATTCCCATATATCCAAAGGAATTCTGTGTTCAGAGAAAGATGTTTACGTCAAATGAGGCTGAACTGCGTATCTGATTTCTCTATCTAAATGTCAACAATTTAATGGTGTTCCTCTGATTCCATTTGCATGAATTAATTATGGATGATTTAGATCGGCTTAGCTAGGATTAAAAAATAGATCTATAAAGCTTCCAGGCGCTTATATGGCATTACGTATAAGCTATTAGGATAGCTTTAATTTAGCTTCATTACTATAAAGGGGGGAAAAATCTAAACAATTACATGTCATAATATCTCTATGTTTGTTTATTTAAACAACTATTGGATTTAGTAGGATAAGGGGTCACCTAGAAATACCACATAACACAGCTATCTTTGCACAGACTTACACCTGATTGCAGCCTCCTGTAGTGTGAGCAGTGGTAAGTGAACTGTTTCTGTGCTGTTCGCTGACTCCGTCAGATCGAAATTCAGCTCAATAACATTTAAACTAGTTCCCATTTGAAAGATCTGTCTTACAAAACTCTAAAAATGCTCTGAACATGCATACATTGATTTTGTTGCTGGAATCTCCTGAGCTTTGAAGAAAAAGCAAACTCTACATGCAGGTGGGAGAGGCAATGCCTCTTCAGTATTAAAGAAGGAAGAGAAGATTAAGATTTTCTGTTTGGCTAAAGCCAAGCTACTGTATGGTATGTAAGGCTGTAATTGGTCTGGATGTTGTTTCATTTGGTACTGTCAAACCACAAGTTAAATTGCAGTTTCTTAGGAAAAGTGAGAATTATAAATAAATATACACAGAATTAGGTTACTAAAATATTTCTTTATGCTTAACTTGAACTACAAGTTTAAGTCATTAAGCATATTGTTCTTTATCATTAGATAATAAATAGATTTTTGTATACTGATATTCCTTACAGCTAATCAATAAATAATAATAATAATAATTATTATTATTATTATTATTTAAATTTTTGGATTGCTTCTAAACCTTACTTTATGTAAAGAAAAGCACAATAGAGTATTTTAAAGCACTGAATGCCTTGGCATTCACTAATTCAAGGTATGAGTCATTTAAAGTTTAGTTCCATCCCATTTAATTCTAAATTAAAGCATCAAAACAACACAGCATGAAAACAGATGATTATCATAAACTTTCACACATTTTCCTTTGTAAAAGAGAGACCATGTGAAATTTGTTGATGCTTTGTTTAGCTCTTGATGGAAGCATTTATTGCAAACAAAATGCATTGCATTAGAAATGTTTTAGATACTGTGGTATGTCTGCATTATAGCATTGCAGGATAGTTTGCCAATTTCATGTCTTAATAGAGTACTGTAATGAAGTGCATATAGCATCCTGAATACAAAAAAATAATTTTATATCCCGTGACACATCCCTTGCATTGTGTGTATATGTGTACCACAATTTAGATAATATAATGATTATGTGAAACATTTGTGGAGGGAAGCCCTAGGCAGAGTACAGCAAAGGTTTAAATGGACTACCTAAACCATAAGATATTGTTAAACAATGCACAGATATCTAAAATCAAGTCTTATCAACAATCACTTGGATTGTTCCATATACTGTATATAGTAAGTGTACTGAAACAAAATTGCAGGGAGAATGATCAAGCTTGATAAGATAAACGTCATCTAATTTTAGGAATTAGATAACGTTTCAATCATTTGTAAGAAATCAGTTGTTTTGCCTTGTAGGCACATACTGGCTACATTTCCATTGTTTTCCAAATTGGTTTACCATCAAAATAGATCTGCTTTTCCAGTTTTGAGGTCCCATTCTAGAAACATGTGAATCCAGAGGAAAGGGGGAATCAGACTGTGAAGCACATATCATTAAAAAGATAAAAGCTGTCTTCTAAGAAGACAAAAAATAGTTGGGTATCTTTTCCCTCTTCCTTCTTCAGTCTTGGGGTAGATGTATGGAAAGAATGCAAAATCCATAGATTAGAGCTCAGATATATCAGAATATTTTACATTTTTATCAACACGGAGAATGATTCTAAAGCCTGTGATGAAAGCAATACGTATTCTAAGATTGGTTAAACCTATATGATGTAAGCAAATTCTTAACAAAGGGTAACTTATAAGAGTTACTTCTTAAAAAAAAAAAAGTTCATAGATCCATATTATTTAAAAAAAAACATGTTAATACATTTCATTCACTATATTAATCTTTTTAGTATCTTTAAAGTATTACTGGACATCTTACCTTCCTTCCTTTATAGATCTTTTTATACTGAATGCTTAATACACTGCTGGAAATTTTGGGTGATGTCATTTTAACTTCAATTAGAATGATTTTTTTTTTTTTCTTATTGGTGCATGGGCTAGTTTGTCATTTACCATGAAAGTAGTACATTCTTGACCATGATTTTGACCTCAGAACTTTGATTCCTGGCCATGATTTTGTCCTCACAACTTTGATTCCTGGCCATGATTCTGACACCAAATATGGCTTACTCTGATACCCCAATACCTGTGCATGGAATAAAAATTATGATAGAGGACATGCAGCAGTAAGTGAAATAGCCTTCACATAACTGAAAATCCCTAGATCATATATCCCTAAAGGTTTTGCATATAATAGTCTTCTCTTTACAAGTTCTAAATACAGATGTCATACGGAAGAACTGACATGGCATACAATATTGAGATGGGACACAAGATGGTATCTGGATGGAAATTTGGGAAGTGTGCATAGGCATGCTGTACCCTTCATAAAAGCCTAGTGTGCACAGGGATCTAAAGTCTATATATTAAGGGAGACTAGCAGAAACAAGGTTCTGATATATGTTAGTGATATATTCATAGTATAATGTTTCAAAGCCATTGTTTAGAATATGATTTCTTCAATATATTTAAAGAATGTTTTAAATAAATAAATGTTTTGACATTTTAAATCCAGACCTTATTTACCTCACTGATTTTTCTGTTATATTGTTTTTATACTATATCACTTTCCTAACCTTCACTATTTTTCAGTTTTCATATAATAAATATTGAAGATCTACTCTACCAAACTATATAGGTATTTGGTTTCATACATCTTTCATACAGAAGAACACACCCCCAGCACATTAAACGTTGCTTAGTATTTTATATATACATAGGTGAATCTGTTAGTTAAAAAAAAAAAAAAGTCTTCTGCTGTCTTAATGGACTTTTAACAGGGCTTCCTCCCATTTTCCTGTGGGCATGCTCCAAGTCTTCATAGTTCTTGTAACCAACCAGACTGAGCTGAAGATAGAAAGCTATTGTGGAGGGGAGAAATCTGTTCACCAATATCATCCATTTCTCCAGAGAAAGTACATATTCCAGATTTAGTGCTTTACAATTCTTTAATATATACTTTTTTTTTACAAAACGTATGTGAATGTGTAGTATTTGATTTAAAATATTTTTATAATGTAAATTCTGATTTTAATTACTGTTTTTAATCTCCTTGATATAAATCAGTCTACATTAAATTCTATCGCTGAAGATTTAGATGCACAATTCATGACAATGACCATAAAAAGGAACACAAGGTGTGAACCTGAGAAATTAAGTGCCCTTAAAATCCCCTTGTAATTTAATAGGATTTATGTATAGAGCTAAATGCTCAAGTCCTTTTAATAATGATAGGATCAAAGTGCATTTAAATTTTCTGGAATACTCCCAAAGCTAGCATTCTATAATTAAAATGAATCTTTTTATTTAAAGTGTTTACAGAAAATCTGCATGGTCAGTTATAACTTAAATATAAATTCATTTTCTTCAAGCTATATAGTTGAACAATAATTTAACAATAGTTGAAGTGAGAATATTCTGAGGTTTTAACTTAATCATTTCATTTTCATTTTCTGGCCTGACACTGCATCACAGAAAATGAACAGGTAATGACAGGTCAATATTAGGTAGGATTGATTTGCTCTATAGACCTTTCCAGGCCACGAGAGAAAGAAAACGTGAATAGGCACAAGAAAGACTGGAATGAAAAAATAGAAAAACATCTAAAGTTATCTCCAGCTAACCTTGGTGCACTTCAGAAATATTATAGTATGGTTCAGGACAGTGTTGATATATAGTACTTAATGTTGTTTTATGTGTACAGTAAGAGATAAGTAGCAATTGTCTTTCTTTATCTTTAAACATGCTAATGTAGGAGAACCATGCATCTGAAAAAAATTTAAGATAAATCTCCTAAAGCTAAGAAAATAATGTCTCTTTTTAATTGTAAAATAGCACAGTTTAACTGATTTATCTGTTTATACATAGCACACAAGCATGTTTAGACTCCTTTCAGTTCACAAACCACCCCTGCTGATCTTGTTTAGTTCTGTTTATATCCCATTTAAATGTTGGAAAGAATAAAAGAGAATGTGTTCAGACGGTTAACACATATTCAGTATTCTGAGTTAGTTCCAAAATTAATATACCAAGAACAAATCCAACATAAATTTGACTTGTGATTTGTTCACATGGTATATTAGTTTAACTCCTGTACAAAATATATATTAAAATATTGTTGATATATCTCTGTAAGAATGTTATCCAGGAGTGCTTTTGTATGTGTGTATGTGTATGGGTGGGTGTTTTCGTGTATGCTTTTCGTCTTTATGAATTCAACGAAAAATACACATCTTTTCTATATAGTGTGTTTATTTTACAATCCACTGTAATAATATGCTTCCTTTTCCAATCAAGTTGAAGACTAATTGTGATCCAGTGCATTGTGATTCAAAGGTAATACCTATTGCATTTGGGATAAATTCATAGTAACAGGTTTTGTAATGGAAAACTAAGGTTAGAGTCCTTAGCACATTTATAGTTCATGAAGGTAAATCCCACTGAACATTCTGGGATTTACTTTCTAGTAAGCAGATCCTTAAAAACTTCCAAATGCACCACAATACACCTATATGACATGTATTCACCCACCCATTTTTTTTTCATGTATGAACATTGTTAAAATTCATATTTCACAATGTTTATACATGAAAAAAAAATGGGTGGGTGATATATGTGTGTGTGTGCATGCAGTATATTGGAATCTCACAAGCAATTCAATGAAACAACATTCTGTTAAATGCTAAATGAACAATAAGAAGTAATACAGAATTAACAAAAAAAAGACAGCAAAAATAACTAGCTGTACAACATAGATACAATATAATACAACTATTTATTATAAAATACAGTTTAGTCAGGTGTATTTCTGGACAATGCAGTTTTCATTTCAACAGATATGAAAAAGAAATCATTAAAGATTACCTTCCTATATTTCTTAAAATTCTCTTTGTTTTCTGTGTTAGCCATGTACCATTCATTCCTTCATCTTGCAGCATTATACGCTGGGAAAAAACTAGTAAGCGAGTTAAAGCCTGATGACGCTAACGAATCCCAGCACAAATGACTGAATCAATAGAAAACCAGCCACTGCTGTTTAAGTGTATCGATAAATGTACCTTTATTTTCTCTTGAATGGATAAGTGTCGCAGTTAAAAGTCCTATAGATCTCTTAATTGAAAGTTAATTTTAAATCAATAAAGAGAGTCATTTAAATATTGATCAACTCTTTCTACACGAATTGTTAGCTGATTTTTTTTGCAACAACTTTGTTTAAATGCAATCAATACCCCACAATCAGTGCATTCCATAAAAAAATTGACAGATGTTCCCAAAATGCCTGCTAGGCATAAAGTTATCTTTTTCCATATACAATATAGATATTTCATCCCTCTTTCAGGGTTATATAAGGAGAAAGAGGACAAACATTATTATATAATACTAGAATTTAGATAACTGGATAACTGTGCATGCTAAGATCTTTGAAGTTGTAATTATTAAAGAGCAGTTCCTGTGTCGCTTGGCAAACTATTTTGAAAACTGAAAAGATTTCCAAATGCAATTTGTGATATGACAGAAGGGTATACAGATAGATAGATAGATAGATAGATAGATAGATAGATAGATAGATAGATAGATCGATCTATCACACATAAGTTTCAGACATACCTAAAATTGTCCCAAACATGCAACATCAGAACAGCAGGCTATAATACATTTTATATCTCCAAACTTCTCAATATACATTCTTTTCAGCAGATCTGTGAGATAGGTTAATGTCATTATCTCCATATTGCACAAGGGGACTGAACTAAAAGATTAACAGTGTGCATAAAGAGATTTAGGAGTACACCGTTGAACCTGTAATTTCCCAGTTTATAATCTTAATATGCATTTAGATGGAGAAAATATACATATTTATTTGAATTAATATGTCTTTATGATAATCCATATTAAAATTGATGAAAAGGGGTTTGAGTTGATTCACAAGTGAAACAGCTGTAAGCCTGAGTAAATAAATAAAAATAAATTTGCATATTTACACATCTATATTCTATAGCCAGTATAGCCATTTTGAGTCAGCAGTGTTAGCTGGATAGTCAGGTTTTCTTTCTTTAATAGCAAATATGCATAATTTTCCCCCTTTCAAATTCTATGATGATATTTAAGTTTGAAAGTACACATTTCATTTTCGATACCAACTTAACTCAGACTACTTTAAAGGGCCATGGAAATTAAATATGACTATTCTATCTTGTAAATTGTAATTATGGTAAATTTAAAAAGGATTTTAAACGGAAACTTTGTTTTGAATCAATTATGCATTATGCAATAATGTGCACACATGAAACTGTAACAAAATATAATGTTGAAGGATTAGTATATATTTTTATATTTGTTGGGAGCATCTTAATATGGGATAAAGATAAATATTTTGATTGACATTAATAAAAGTCAGTGTCTATTGCTGCAACTGTAAGTGAAAGCTGAGTGATACATGCTCTTGTCTAGACAAGAGCAAGAACCATTTTTCATATGACAGAGAGAAAGTGAAAGGATGCTTGCTTTCTGTCCTTGTTTCTACCTTTCTGTGCTGGGAGTTGTAGTCTAGAAAAAGAACATTTTATATATAATGAAGAAGGAAGGGATCTAGTTGTTTTTTAAAAGATATGAAAACCAATACTTTTTCATACCTAGAAATTTCCCCCAAGTATGTAGAAAGCCTTATTTTATTTTTTAGATAACCTGTTGTCTTCTACTCCACCACTTGAGCTGACAGAACAAGAGGGAACTGCCACAGAAGGTTACAATGAAGTTATTTTCTGCTCAGCCCTGCCAATAATCTTAATATCCTACACGATTCCCATCTTCCAAAACACTACAACTGACTACCCCACAAAATTGGTTTATCCCATCCTTGTGTGTATAGTGGTATACACTACGTTTTACGTAAGGTTTTAAGAATTAGTTTACTCGTATTATATTCAAGTGACAATTACCCCTCTAAAAGTTGCAATGTTGAGTCCTAATAGGAATGCTTATGCTGTCTTCTCTTTCCCCCACCCCTGGAAAGCATCTGTAGTTTTCATTACCTATTTTTGGTGATGTACAGGGTAAGCAGTAGTCATGCACCCTCTGTTGCATTATTTCCACTGTGAAAAGTCATTTGTTTCCATAAGAGATCTCAGTTCCAGTTCAGAGAATTGTATTCAGTTTCTAATGTAGCATCGCAAAGAATTAGAGGTGGACGCTGAAACATTTCACTATTAATGTAAAACCATTAGTGTTTGGTAAATATGTAGCTTTTTGAATCTGCAGCATTGTTTACTTAATCCATTCTTTCTGAACTCTCTTGTTTTTATTTTCTGCATTAGAAAATCCACATTAAAATTAATGATAAAAAATGGGAAGATAATAGTTCATATGCATACAGGTTCAGCTTCTGAAGATGCTGTTTCAAGGATTGGTCTTAAGATGTGTGACTGATAGATCTTATTTGTCTGATAGAGTAGACCAGGCGAAATAGAGCTACAGCTGGTTACTTCATTAGGTCCTCTCATTGATTGAACCCTGCTGAAGTGATGCAGCAGGCTCCTGAGATAACTGCTGGTAATAGAACAAAATGAATTCTTATCACAGAGATTGGAAAGGCCATTAACCCTGGCCTACAATGCTTTTCAGAGGTCACAGACAGGAAGCCAAGCAGTAGCTGGGAAAACTGTTTTCTGTCTAACTACAGGTCATGTTAGAGGGGTGTGTGTGACTTTTTTTCACTTTTCATCTCCTGTGCAGATGAATCTGTGATTTCGATAGATGCTAATAATAAGGTATAAATTTGACATTCAGAGGTAGAAAGGACAAGGGAATTTATTTCAATACATGTTTAATAAAAGGCTATTGTTACTGGGATATTTACTGCCTGGATTGGCTAATATTTTTCTTATATATAAGCTGAAAGGGGAACGTATTACTGACTTTTATTTTAAAAAATGGCATGGTTTGTATGAAATACCTTTTCTTCCTAGATGAAAGCTATAATTGCCTGCCTCCTTTCTTGCTTTTGCCAGCAAGTTCATCTGTGAGTTAGTGTGAGACCTGTTTGCCTTTCACCTGGTTGAGGAGGATATATATCTAAGTAACAGTCCTATAATTTACATTTAATGCAACCTTTCAATTGACCAAGAGCCCACAACCTAAGCCCCCATCTCACAGCCATGGACTTTCCCACATTTGTCAAGTCAATGCCATTCTGGGATAAGCTAGAAGAAATCATCCATTTAAAGCCTGTACAGCAAATGACACTTTCTCTACCCTCGGTGACAAATTTACTGAGGGGATCTAGAAAAGAGATTTTTGTTATTACATGTTTGGGAAGAAACCATCTAGATTGGATAGAAGTGACCCTGTTCCATAAACTGCTAGATGCATCTCCTCTTCTTTGTATTTTGCAAAAAAATAGAAAATACTTTATTTTTTTTTTTCTTTAAAAGCTAAGCATGTGCTTGTGCTTTAACCCCAAAGCTTTTATTTAGTGGAAGATTCCACTATAGATCAGACTCTTTTCACTTACAGAAATATTAAAGGCTTAAATTACGGGCATTAATTAACATGATTCTTTCAATGCAATGTAAACGTATTTTTCCTATCTGGTTTATGAAAAAAGTTCATAAAAAATTATAATGCAGATGTCTGCATAATGCAGGTTTAATGTTAAAGAAGGTTGAACTTTAACACTTCTCCTGGCCTTTCTGGATGTTTTTTTTCATGCTGGTACACTTTTTATTTTGGGGGGAGGGGGAAGGGGAACACACAATAGGAAATATTAAGATTAAGAACAGAAACAATCCCTTGTGGTAGTGGCCTGAGAGACTGCTTTAAAAAAAACCTGGAGGTCAGAGTTAAAACTGATGGCAAAATACTCAGCTGTTAAGTGTTGCTCAAATCAAAAAGAGATAAATCAATAGAAAGAAAAGAACCATCAAGTGCACAACAACAGAACTAAGCAACAAAAGAAGTACCAATTGGTTAAAAAAAAAAATTTATAAAAGAAGGGGAAGGAAAAAAAACAAAGAAAAACAATGTTCTGAAGATAAGAATGTCAGTTAAATGGCATTTGAGGCAGGCATAGAAGGGCCTAAAAGAAAGAGTTTGCATGATTGAAAAGTTAAGAAGCAGCAATGCAAGGTACAGAGTGCTGGAGTAGAGTCCCCTGTCAGCCTGCTCTCTAAGGAAGGAATGCATCCTGCTGGTACCTGGGGATCTTGTCCGGGGCTCTGGAACACCAGTTGATCCTGGACATCAGAGTTTCAGCCAGATCTAAGCTGGCAGTCACATTTTCATAGCCTGTCTATTTTGTGGAAGCCTGAGTCACCAGCAGTAGAAGCAAACAGGACCTCCAAGGAAGGTATTGTGCATGTTGTAGGAGGTCTGTGGCTGCGGATATAGAGCTTGCTCCCATTTGTGGTTTCTCCAGCTGCAGTTTGCTGGCTGGCCTTTCTGTGTCATTGGGACTGCTCCACAAGACAATTTGGAGAAGTGTGTTCCTCAGTGGATTAGTGCTTTTACCATCACCTGAACTGAGAACATGACCAGGGGAGGTGTGGTTGATGGACTTCATCAGTGTTGATTCCCTAAGTGCTGTTTTCTGCCAGGGGTTGGACTTTGGATAGAGTGTGGGATATTTTCTGGGTGAGAGCCAGAGTTGGGTTTCAAATCTCCCAGTTTTATGAGTGCTTCCCACCAATTCCTGGTGAGAGCAGAGGGACACTTAGGGGAGGGGACCAAGTGGGTAGTGTATGTTGTACGGTAGTAGTTTATTGAATAGGGTACCTGCAGGGCTGTTTAAGGCTAACGACCTGCATTACATGGTTCAGGTTCACATGAACTATGAGGGGGACATCATGTGGAAATGGGATCCTAATTGTGATAGGTTGAGACTGAGAGTGGCCAGAGTTGGTTCAATGTCTTCATCAAATTTCCCCTTTCAGCTCTCAGACCTCATACCAGGAGTCAGGGTTCCAGATCCTTGAGCCCAAGGGTTCCAACTGCTGCTATTTTATTCCAGATCTGTCTGTAATAAGACCTTCCTCATCCATGACTTGATTATGAATTAGAGGGTAGACCTGGCCTGTGTTACTGAAGCCTAGGTTGGGGAGGAAGGGAAAGTTTCTCACTCAGAACCTGCCCACCTGTGGTCTTTGAGAAGGGGAGAAAGGTACTATTGTTATCCTCAAGGCTCTGCTGGTATCAAAAGCCACTACTGCACAGATAGCTTAATATGGGACCTTATTTGTCCATCTGTTTTTGTACCATTGTACTATCCCTTGCCAGGGCTACTTGACCTGGTTGCATTCCCCTGACTAGTAATGTTGGGGGACTGCAACTTACCTTCACTTGCTGGGTGGTCTGGGACAAGCCAGGAGTTCATGGCTGCCATGACAACCATAGACATTACCCAACTTATCAAAGGTCCAACACGGATAAGAGGTCACACACTAGATCTGGTTTTTGTCTCAAGAAGACACAATGTAATTTGAAATGGGAGGCACTGAACGTCAGCCCTTGTCATAAACTTCTCTGATTGCTGTGGTGCTCTGTAGTGCAATCCCTGTCCACAGTGGGGAAGGATAGGTCTGCTAAATGGACCCTGCTAGTTTTCAGAGGGCTCTTGGAGCATTTCACAAGGATCTCTTGGGAAGTACCTGAGACTTTGGTTGCCCAATATAATGAAGGAGCTTCTGAGGTGTTGGACTGGGCTGCTTTAGATCCACTGCAGCCTCTTGGTTTACTGAGGAGCTCAGGAGATGATGTGAGAGATTAGATACCTGGAATGCTGCCAAAAGAAGATCCATCTGAAGTCTGACAGATGTTAGTATGAGCTCAAGCTTGATCCTACATAATTTGTCTCTGTATGTATGTACGTATGTATTCCGTTTTTGTGTCTGCTGAGCATCATCCAGCGATCCTTTTTAAGACAATTTGTTCCCTTTTACGGAAGGGGTGTTCACCAAGACATCTGAAAGCTGCATTTTCACAGCATTAGGAAACAAAACTGCTCAGATCTGAGGCGAGCTAGACTCCAGCTGGACAGTGCCAGTGGAAATGACTGGAGTCTTCTGATGTGATCTGTGATCATTTTGAAATCTGTGAGTCGTGATGAAGTGGCTAGGACGCTCTGCAGTGTTACATCTGCCACTTCTCAGTAGGACCTCTGTACCTCATAGTTGTTTAAGGCCTTCCATGAGGTTGTTGAAAATTGGATCCAAGCAGTAAACAATGCTTCTTTGAATGAGGGAACATTTCTGTCTCCTCAGAAGTAGTGGTGTCCCTTCAGCTCAAGAACCTTTTGCTCAGTCCAATTGTCTTGGCAATTATAGACCCAGACCAAACAGATGACCCCAGTGCCTGGAGACTATCATGGTTTGGATGGGGAGGAACAGACTGAATCTCTCCAAGACAGAGTGACTTTGGGTTTGTGGTTCAAATTATTCCAAAGAAATTCCATCTTCGACTTTGATCAAGCTTATGTTCCCCCCTCAGAGATGGTTCAGTTTGAGGCAGCAATGGCTAGGAGGGCTTTTACATAATTACATCTTGTGTACCAATTGCAACTTTCCTGGTTAGGGATAACCTGCTTATAAGCACTCATGCCCTGGTCACCTCTCACTTGAACTACTGCAATATGCTGTACATGGGGCTGTCCCTGAAAAATATCTGGAAGCTACAGAATATCTGGAAGCTATAGGCAGTGATGGGGATATTTTGATTTTTTCATATGATTCTACTGCTTTGGGAGTGGCATTGGTTACCAGGCAGCTTCCAGGTGCAATTAAAGGTGTTAATTGTAATCTTGAAAGCCTTCTATGGCTCCAGACCCAATTTTCTGATGAGGTGCCTTTTATTGTATTTATATGCCCATCCAACCAGATCAAATAGGGCCCACTCCCTCCAAGTCCCATCCTTACATTATTGTTACCTGACACAGCTTCTCTACTGGACATTCTCAGTGGCTGCCCCCACTCTTTGGAACTCCCAGTAGGAATTCAGTCAGGCTCATCTTCCCTAGGAATCAGGAAAGCTGATTCCATTGCAGAAGAGGGCAGTGCTCTTGCACAGGAAGTCACCTGGTATTTTTGTTGGTTGGTGCTTATTTTTTGTTTTTTATGCATATACAGATAAGGGACTTCTTCAGCTTTGTATATGTTTATATTGTTAGCCACCTCAAGCATGAGGGAATGGGTGGCATAAATAGTATGTGTAATGTACAGGAGAAAAAATTCCTATTTGTGTCATAATAATAACTGTATAATAATTATTGCTTTCTATTATTCTGAGTGAGAACATTTTAGAAGGCTTGATAATCCCTTCCTAAGTTTAGGGGTTCCTAAACTTTTGGCCATCCCACTTCCCTTTCATGTAATTTTAAAGTACGCACCTCCCCAAAAATAAAAAAATGAACCAAAATGAACACAAATGAACAATGCAAGCAATACAATGAAACTTTGGGTCTTGATAAATAGTGGTCTTGGTAATTGTTTAAATAGTGGTCTTGATAATGGTTTATTTTTCTCCACTATGAAACCTAAAGTATAAATGATACATGCCTATTGAAATACTTCTGTCTTTCAGGAGTAATGCTGCTTAGTTCTACTCATACCATTTGCAGAATTACCTGCTAATGATAAGGGAGGTATCAGACAGGCTTGGCATATATTGGCTAGTGTGTCAAAAGGACAACAAAAACCCAGTTTTATCCCAGTTATACTCACACTATTCTATACATGCTAGGATCTCTAAGTTAGAGACCATCTTACCAGGCAATATGGAGGGATATGCAGTATCCTGACATACATTCAGGATGCCAGAAATGAGTTTGGGGGGAAAACATGCAACATTTCAAATAAATGTGATACAGAAAATAAATAATATTCTGCTAGGTGATAGGTAGGTATGAGACCAGAGAGCACTGAAAAGGGTTATGAGACATTCAGAATTATGACTGATTAGATTAGAAAAATGTCTGTTTTGAATATATGGCTTAAGCATATTCATGTGTTCATACATACATACAGTCTCAGAAAAATATAAATGAATAAAAATCTAAAAGTATGTTTGGTTTGTTTATGATGAAAGATTCAGAGAATTAATTAAAGATATCCAGGGAATGAAAGGTTCTGAATGTGAGACAAACCATTTTTTATAAGATTCTAATGGATCTTAGTAAAAAAATAGACATGGAAGAAAGGGGGAGAAAAAAAAAATTAAAAAATGCCTAAAGTGTGGGGTTGGTCAATTATAATTCCAGTCTTCGAAAAAGGTGATGATTCAAATCGGCTAATTTCAATGGACTCTCAGAGCCTGGAAAAGAGGAGGGCAGTTTACAAAATATTGCAGGGCACCTGTGTGTTCCTCCCATATCAAGGAAGCCAATAGCAACCTTCCCACTGCTTTATGAGGCAGTCAGCCAGAGGATCACAGAACCTCCACCTAAATGAAGCTATTGACAAATTGGGTGCTAAAATACACATGTCCTGTTTCCAAGATTATGTAACCTAACCCCTTTTAAAGTCTGGTCAATAAGATTCTAAGAATCTAGTGTTCTTGGTCGTGAGCAGCTACAAGGGGCCTGATGGTATCCCCTATCAGTCAATTAACCGCTATAAGTACTAGGCATCTTTATGTGAAGTTTGCTGATTGAATTATTCAACAGAAGGTACTAGCTAAGGAGAAAGCTGACAGCCTTTCAGATACAAGCCTTGTAATGAAAGCATACACAAAAAATAACTTTTCTAGGGTTTTACTTAATGTTCACTGGATCATGCCCAATGTAATATCAATAATCAGCTATCAAAGAACCATAACACTGAAGGTTTCCGAGTGAACATGTGGGTTTATAGTATCATCTGATTTTCAGTCACTCTTACTACTTGAAGCCCAATGCAACTAAATCATCGTCATTGTTGTCATTATCATCATCGTATCACTATTCTTTGAAAATACACCTAACATAGGCTTAAAATGAAAGCTGTATGCATTTTACTAGTGGACCAATCTAATTTTGTGAAATTGCTAAATTTTGCTCATTTGTGATTGCTGCTCAAAGATGCTGTGTTTGAATTATGCTCCAGTGTGGATGGTCTCGTTAGTATGTCTTGCATAGAAGGTTGGCAATATTTAATGTTTTCCACGAATTTCTGTATCACTAATATGCTAATTCTTCATCTTGTTCTCTTGGTTCATACTGCCTACTTGCTTACTTTCTGGTCTTTAAAATAAAAGCAAAAGGCAGTGTGGTAGATTTACAAGGAATAATTTGAGAGATATAGTAAATGGTGCTTATATAAACTAGATATATCTAAGACTCCTTTTCTTTTTCTCATTTCATACCTTTATTTCTTCAGCATGGTATTTTTAGTCCTTGTGTGTATGTTTTGTATATCCTTATTCAGAAAGGAATAGCTTCATGTGTATGTATGCATTTGTACATTTACTTGTATTTGTGTGTATGTAAAAAGAGAGAGAAATAATTTTGAATTAATTAGCATTTAAAATTCATTGGGAGATGATATACGATGCAAGTCAGAAATCTTGAAGCAGTTATAATCTGTTAATATCACATCAGAGGCTTCTGCGAAAGGGGTCAAGTGGGCAAATGACAAAAGTAGCTTCTTATTGTAGGGACACAAGCTCCACCTCTTTTGTACAAAGAGGTTGTCACATTGCATGCATGTACAAACTGGAAGAGTTTTTGACACATGTATCAGGTCTCATGGATGCCTCTGTATCACATATAATCTAGAAAAACGTATCTGCCTTTCTCGCATCTGTTTAAAGAAACAAAAAATTTCTCCTGTAGCCATTTAAATAAATATCAAATCAAGCATTTGATTATAGATAAAATATTCCACTATAACAGAAAAAATGGACGTATTTGTGAGCTTCCATTTAACAGACATTTATTCCCTAACAAAATGCCAGTATAAACCAATTTTATTACATTTCATCTAGTATGCATTTCCCAAAGGATGCAACAGAAAATGGAGTTGCTTCTCTCCATACAATCAAGTTCATGATATTCCACATTATGTTATGTCTAAGATAAGTTTTTGCTTTGTAATTTGATGAAACACACTTTTCAAAGAGCAGTTAGGAAAAGTTGACCTGGCAAATGCAGATCTAAAATCAGAAAGCCATTTTCTAATCAAGTTGTGAAGAAGAAAAAACTTGAGTTTTCTGTAACCAGATAAAAAGAGTTTATTATATGGGATGGTATTTGAACGGAACATGGTGCAGAAAGTCTGTGTGTAAATAATTCAGAGAATTGGTGAATTGAAAAAATCACAGTATAGTTCTCCAAACTAGCTTAGTTTTGCTGCCTGCAATAACAATAGGCCTCTGAATGAGGGAAAGGGAAGACAAAATTAAGTATCCTGAGGTCATGGGTGTGATTATATTTGGAGGATGTAAAGCATTGGATGAAATACAGTATTCTCAAACCTCTAGGTTCAAGACAGGACGTAACTAGTTCAAAGCAATAGAGAGCAAGAGTGGTTAAAACTCCAATCAAGCACAAGAAAATAAAAAAGATAGATGTAAATGTAGAGCAGGAATAAAGTCAAGCCCGTATAAGGCATACACTAGAAGGCTGGAAAATCCAGAAGCAGTTATTAATTCAAAAATAAGCAATTGCATAGGAATGATATGATCCTTCATGGCTGAGGATTTTGTGTGAGGAGTAATAATACAAGCAAGGAACATGGGGTTTTCAACTTAACTGTCAGATTTTAATTAATTGCTGACTCTTGCCTATTTCTTTAATAGCTACAGTGGATTGCATATTTTAAAAAAGCAGCATCTGTAACCTGCCTGGAGGAAACCAATTCTGACGGTTATCTGATCACATGGAAATAAATCAGATATAATTTCCTAGAAAGATTAAAGAGGACTTGCCCAACTCTTGATAGCTCAAGAAGAAGTTGTATTACAGATCAATACCACAGTTATTTTAATTATGTTATTATAATATTATTTTATTTTAATTATATTTTAATTATCAGAACACCATGGTAATATATTTGTGGGTTAAATTAATTAGTGTTCCTATTCAAACATAAATTGAGTACATAGTAATATTTTTGGTAATAAATAACATTTTGTCTCATTTGCTCAATTTCATCAGACCTTGAGGAAGCATTCTGGTGTGAGACTCTTATTTCTATTCTCACAGTAATAGTTTTAATTGTGAAATCATATGTCACATTTTCTAGGTCACTTTTTTCCCTTAACCTAAAAAGTCATGAAAGCTCTGTTCCTAAAATAAACAGCTTAGCACCAATGCAGTAATAAATGTTGACATAGCATGGAACTTTATAAGGAACATTTGTTTATAATTTCAACTTCTACAGACACTCACTAATACAATATTCTGGGTGGCTAACAAAGATAGAAACACTAGAATAGTTAAAACAGAGTTACAATAGCCAGACTGGGGGATATAAAACCAAACAATTCCGTAACATTCAGTCGAATGGTAGATTCGCCAAAGGCCCAAGCTCAGGGTCTTTGGAAAGAGCCAGCACTTCAGCCCTTTCTTCAAGGCAAGCAAGGTCAGGGCTGTGTGGACCTCAAGGGAAGTGTTGTTTCAGAGGACACTTGTAGAGTTAAGGCATGCCTCCTAGGCTCCATGAGATGACATTGCTTAATAGATGGGGCCTGAAATATGCTCTCTGTTGGATCTTACCAGTCAGGCCAACACAATGGGAGACAGAGGGTCCCACAAATTTATTTATTTATTTGTTCAATTTGTGTCCAAATGCCTTTTCCTGGGATGTGCAGCTGCGAACAGCAGCCCAAAAGGATGCAGCTACTTTGAGGAGTCATAGAAAGGTGCTGTCTGAGCTCCTTTATGTAGTCCAGAGCACATTTTGCCTTTGGATCTGAAGCACTGCATTAGATGATACATGCAGTTATAATTTTACAATGGAATTCCTTATTTTAGGCAATTAATTTTAATCAGTAATTATTAGTTTTGTATTTTGTTGTGCTCTGCCTTTTTCAATATGTGGCATCAGATAGGCATCCATAGTTATGCATTCTTTTTAGTGCACACATATAAAATGCATCATATTTATGATAGGATAGAGAGGAATCTCTAGAAATGACTTTAATTGGAGCTGTCAATCCTAGATTGACAAGACAGAGAAGCTACAAAGCTGCCCTACAAAGAGGAACCTTTCTGCAAAGGATTTATACCTTACAGTCATTGTAGATCTGAAGTTAATAATTTCTTTGTAGCCCAGTGCCCATAATTTTGCATCTATCTATCTATCTATCTATCTATCTATCTATCTATCTATCTATCATATATTATATGTATCTATATATATTTATATATATCTATATAACATAAAAAAAAAAAATTCCCCTCTCACCCCTATGGGTGGTACGTGTCTTCCTCAATCTCGGGTCCTCTACCAGAGGCCTGGGAGTTTGAGGGTTCTGCGCAGTATCCTAGCACTGCACTCTTCTGGACAGAGAGCTCGGATGTTGTTCCTGGGATCTGTTGGAGCCACCCTCCCAGCTTAGGAGTCACGGCCCCGAGTGCTCCTACCACCACTGGGACCACTTTGCCCTTTACTTTCCACATCCTCTCTAGTTCCTCCTTCAGGCCCTGGTACTTCTCCAGCTTCTCATGCTCCTTCTTCCTGATGTTGCTGTCACTTGGCACTGCTACATCTATCACTACCGCTGTCTTCTGGTCTTTGTCTACTACCACGATGTCTGGTTGATTGGCCAGTACCTGCCTGTGGATCTAGAAGTCCCACAGGATCTTAGCCCTGTTATTCTCCATGACCTTCTGTGGAATCTCCCATCTGGACTTGGGGGGGTCTAGCCCATATTCTGTGCAGATGTTCCTGTACACAATGCCAGCTACTTGGTTGTGCCACTCAGTGTATGCTGTTCCTGCCTGCATCTTACACCCTGCGTGTAAGTGTTGGACTGTCTCTGAGGCCTCTTTGCACAATCTGCACCTTGGGTCCTGTCTAGTGTGGTAGACCCCTGCTTCTGTGGATCTGGTGCTTAGTGCCTGTTCTTGTGCTGCTATGATCAGTGCCTCAGTGCTGTCTTTTAGTCCAGCCCTTTCCAGCCACTGATAGGATTTCCCAATGTCAGCCACCTCAGCTATCTGTCGATGGTACATCCCATGCAGAGGCTTGTCTTGCTATGGTATTTCCTCCGCTTGAACTTCCTCCCATGTCTGCTGCTGCTTGAGGCATTCTCTCAGCAGCTCATCTTTGGGTGCCATCTTACTGATGTATTCCTGGATACTCCGGTTTTCATCCAGGACAGTGGCTTTGACACTCAACAGACCCCGCCCGCCCTCTTTGCGGCTGGTGTACAGTCTCTGGGTGTTGGACTTGGGGTGGAAACCTCTGTACATTGTGAGGAGCTTCCAGGTCTTCACATCGGCAGCCTCCATGTCTTCCTTTGGCCAGCTCACTATACCGGCAGGGTATCTGATGACTGGCAGGGCATACATGTTGATGGCATGGATCTTGTTCTTCCCATTCAGCTGGCTCTTCAAGACCTGTCTTATCCTTTGGTGGTACTTGGCTGTTGCTGTCTTCCTTGCCTCCTCCTCATGGTTCCCGTGTGACTGTGGGACACCAAGGTATTTATAGCTGGTCTCTATGTCTGCTATGTGGCCCACTGGTAGTTCCACTCCATTGGTCTTAACTACCTTCCCTCTCTTTACTATCATCCTGCCACACTTCTCCAGTCCAAATGACATCCCAATGTCCTCGCTGTAGATCCGTGTCAGGTGGATCAGTGAGTCGATGTCTCGTTCACTCTTAGCATACAGCTTGATGTCATCTATGTAGAGGAGGTGGCTGATGGTGATTCCACTCTTGAACTTGTACCCATATCCAGATCTTGTGATTATCTGGCTAAGGGGGTTTAAGCCTATGCAGAACAGTAGTGGGGACAGTGAATCACCTTGGTATATGCCGCACTTGATGGCCACTTGTGCAAGCTGTCTTGAGTTGACTTCCAATGTTGTCTTCCACAGTCCCATTGAGTTCTTGAGGAAGGTCCTTAGTGTCCTGTTGACTTTGTATAGTGCCAGGCATTCACAGATCCATGTGTGTGGCATTGAGTCATAGGCTTTCCTGTAGTCAATCCAGGCTGTGCTCAGATTGGTCTGCCTAGACCTTGAGTTTCGGGCGACTGCTCTATCTATGAGTAACTGGTGTTTTGAGCCTCTGGTGTTGTTCCCAATGCCCTTCTGAGCTGTGCTCATGTACTGGCCCACATGGTCATGTAGCTTGGCAGCTAGGATGCCTGATAGAACTTTCCATGTTGTGGGGAGGCAGGTTATTGGCCGGTAGTTGGATGGTGCTGTTCCTTTGTGAGGGTCTTTCATGATCAGCACTGTCCTTTCTTGTGTTAGCCAGTCTGGGTGGGAGCCTGCTGCTAGCAGTTGGTTCATCTGTGCTGCTAGGCGTTCATGCACCGCTGTTAGTTTCTTTAGCCAGTAGGTGTGGATCATATCTGGGCCAGGTGCTGTCCAGCTTTTCATGTTCTTGACCCGCTGTTGGATGTCTGCTACTGTGATGGTGACTGGTTCTTGTTCTGGGAGATTGCTATGGCCTGCTTTCAGGTCCTGCAGCCACTTTGCACTGGTGTTATGCATCTTCTCTTTCTCCCATATGTTCTTCCAGTACTGTTCAGTTTCCGCTGCTGGTGGCTCAGCTGTTACTGTGTGGTTGCACTGCAGTTGGGAGTACACTTTGGATGGTTCTTTGGAGAACGGGGCATTTATCTTCATGGCCTCTGCTTCTCTAGTGTATCTCCTTAGCCTGGCAGCCAGTGCTGTGAGCCTTTGTTTAGCAGTCTCTAGGGCTTCAGATGGAGTCAGGCCTATATATTTTTTCAGTAGCTGAGTCTTATCCCTAATCTCCACACGCTTCTGTAGTTCTACCAGCTGACTGACTTCTTTCTGAGTTGCCTTGATCTTAGCCTCGAATCTCATTTTCCAGGGTGGGTATGTACTGCTGTTCTTCTTGATTGTGTAGCCAAGCATTTCCAGGATTACAACGGCTGTAGCATATACCAATTCATTGTTTTCAATTATGGTGGTAGTAGGGATTGTCTGGAGGGCTCTGTTGGCATCTTCTAGCATACTATCTGATGGTACTTCTCCACTGAGCCTTGGTAAACAGACACGAGGGTTGACTGTAGCTAGTTTATCCATGATCTTATGCCTCATATCAGCTGCTGTGCTCTGTAATGGAAGGGGTGGCAGTGACATTCCAGCTTCAGGTGTTGGCTTCACATCTGCTTGTTCTTCTAGGTCTGCTTGAGTCTGGGTTGTAATATGGAGTTGATCTATCTCAAGTTGTGAGAGCAGCTTCCTCTTCACTATGTTGAAGCGCTGGGTAACTAGTTGTTTCTCAGTTAGTGTGGATGTAGGCCTTCTGTCAATCCATAGCTCCCTCATACGTTTCATATATCCCCTCTCATTAGGTCTGCTGTTGTAGTAGCATTCCATCAATTCCAAGTTCTCTTGCCTCGTCCATGTATGGTTTGTTCCAGTAGCCCACTTAACATCAGATTGTTCTGGTTCCCCAACATCTGACGCGGACCTTGTTAATCGGCAACGTCTGAGCCGGCATGACTCTCTTAATTCATGTTACTCTCATATTTGAGGTGGGTAGGTGAAGCATTAGGTGGTCTTTGCCCAAGGACCCCTACTGTTAAGGTAGGTACCAGCCGGGATTTGAACCCTGGTCTCCTACATCAAAGGCGGTGTTCTAACCACTGCGCTATCCAGCCAATAGATATCTATATATCTATATATATTTCAAAGTTGTCAATTTCAAAGTATATCTATATATATTTCAAAGTTGTCACCGCCCATCTCACGATGATGATGATGATTGTCAATCTAAAGTGTAGGTACTCAATTTTTACATTTTCAGATTTTCAGATAAGGGTAAAAGGAATGATTCTGATGGTAGGTTACATTATTTTAGTGATCCTGACTAATCTTGAAGAAGAACTTAAAATGGAGACACCAGGAAATCTCAGGATTGTAGGCTAGACTATGAAGTCAAATCACTTCCATAAGGTTGCCAAGAAAACTGTTTGGAGAAATCTGTGTTGCCACCAGGATCTAATCTTAATATGAGAAAATATTTACCATTTTAAGCTTCATATTCACATTTCTAAATTGTAGGATATGAAAATACTTTGTCTTGACCATTCTTAATTCAAAATTTTGATTATTTTTTGTCACTTTAATTCTTCTGCTATATTGCCAGTGATGACTAATACCAAGTTTATTTCATTTCTCTAAAATTTCCCAGATTTCTTTTAGCCATTTCTTTTATTCCTTTGAGACTGAATTGGCTCACAACTTTCCTAAGGAATTTCCTTATATTAAAGTGTGTGTGTATGTGTTTACATCTTTCTGTTTAGTGATTTATTCTCCAACCAACTCTTTTTGCTTTACTGGGAAACACACATTTTGTCTGCAAGAGGTTGTATTTAATTTGGGTAAGATCTACGTTTTGGACGCCAGGACTATTCTACAGTCTCTTGTGATAGCTGAAATCACTTCAGAAACTTAAAGGAAACTGCAGTGAAATTAAGCTTCTTTTGTTTGAGTTTTGTGTATGTATGTTAAGTAAAATAGGTATTTTAAGCATATTTCACTTATTTTACTCCTTTTCTTTTAAAAAGCAAAAAGTTGTGCAATGGTTATTTGGCAGTGTGTCTCTAATATCAGTGGTCCAATCCTGGGGCAATTTAAAGTCACAAAAACATATTGTGGTTGCCCATCTTTCCTCTGGACGAGTAGATGAAAAGATAATGCATATTTCCTATTCCTTCCAGGTTCCCATAAAATAATTTTCAAGATGACGTCACTTAGAAGCTTAATTACACCTAGCAATGTTATTTTTGTTTAAGACTTACATTTGAAAGGCTGTTAATCCTCTGTTTTGGAGGCATCTTCTGTTTGAAGAAGTGTCTGATCACAATCTAGTTTTAAGATTAAAAAATATATAAGGTGGCACAGTTTCATAGTAGTAATATTTGGATAGTGGATTAAACAGTTGAATGGGCGACTCATTTTTGTTCTTTGCATTTTGTTGTTGTTTTCTTTCAGATATATAGCTTCAAAAGGTACCAGTTTTTTAAAAAATCTAACATAATGTTCTCTTTTGGTCCATAGCAAATGCCTCATTTTGGTTTTCTTTGTACAGATATAATAAAGGGTAGGCAAACAGTGAGCATTGCCAATAGAACGTAAAGATGAGTAGACGCCTATAACATTATATGCATTATAATTGTGCAGACAGAGAAAGGGCAACGATGCAAGCCATGTCCAGAAGTTCTCCACAGTTTATATACTATCAGTGGATATATTGCATTACTATTTATCCATATCAATTAATTGATTACTTATGCAAATATACACTCACATTTGTCTTCTTTTTTTAAGAAGCATTGCTTTGCCAATACTTTTTTTTTTTTTTGCTGTTTAACAATTTACATGTCACAAGAATACTGTCAGAATATTAATTGATGATAGTTTTTTATTGCTGATTGCCCCTGATTTTTTTTAACACATTGTAACTCTTCAGGATCACGTATTAATTTTTATGTTATTAAAATCAGTGACACTTTTAGGAAATCATCTGTTTTTAAAAAATAATTTAATAAATAGGGATACTTGTGTATCAATAGTATTCACTTTTCTATTTAAAATAGTATGTGTTAAAGACTAAAAAAAATATTTTCTAATATCCATTTCAATTTAAGTCATTGGCATAAGCATGTAAACTGTATAGCTTTTTCATTTTTTAAATATAATAGATTCAGTCTAGAATTTATAACAGTTAATCCTGGTACCCATATCATGCAAACAAACACATATTTATTGCAGTCAACAATTAGAATTCCACTTTCAAAGAAACAGAATCATATTGGTCATATAGGAACAGCGGTACATTAAACATATCTAAATGGCTTGGAAGATTTACTGAAAAAAAGGAGTTATAAAACATAATCAGGCTACTTTATCATGGACTATAGATTCAGTGGTCCATTTGCTGCAAGAGAAAAGTCTTAGTACATATGGGATTTAAAAAAAAAATTCCCCCAAGAACAGCTGTTGGAAGCACATTAAAACATGTAAAACATGGTAAAGTTAGAGATTTTCTAAAGGTGGGGATATGTATTTGATTTAGATGTCTTACTAGCCTAAAAAAAGGAAGATTGATTTATCAAATAGTCTTTGGTAATGGCAAATGACTGATCTAGTTGCCCTTCCAAATCCACAATATATTACTTAAGCACTGACATCATCCATTCATAAACCATAATCAGAAGCGCATCTTTGAAAACTCATAATAGTGCAGTTCTGCTGGAGTGATATTCTCAAAGATAATTCAGAATTATCAATCAAAGTTAAAAAATCCTTATATTAAATCTGAAGACGAAGAATGCCTTGAGACTAAACATCAGATAGTAGTCTCATTCTCTAATCTTCCAGTATTCAAGCCACCTCCCTCCTATCTTGAAGCACAAACTAAAGAATGATATGGTCTTTGCTAACCATTGGCCAATTTCAATTTTAATGAGACTCGTTGTCATGGAGGCCATGAGTTTCTGGGGTAATCTTAATAGGGAAGCCGCACTATGATTGTTGAAGACTCCTAGGATCAATCCCAAGAGTTCTCCAACAGCATACTAACTATCATCTTTACCAACTTGTACATGGACGTTGCTGGGTAGCACAGTGGGTTTGGAACATCAACAGTATCCCCAGTATGTGTTATTTACCATATTAAGTAAAGGACCCCATAACCTGCCTGAGGTAGATGAGCATGATCTCATCTCAGTGGCTCTCTCCCAGTCTGAACTGATGGAAAGAACTTGGTCAGATTTAAACCACTCACTCACATAACCAGGTTTCAGTAATACAACTCAGATCAGCTCCCTCATCTACAGACAGATGAATGAGGTCTTAGATTAAACTGACATGGCATTTATCAGCAATATTACCAGAAAGAAGTGATCAGAAGTTAGCGATGAAGTATCTAATCTATGCCATTTGGGCATTAGAAGTCTTTTCCAAACATCTATCTATCTATCTATCTATCTATCTATCTATCTATCTATCTATCTATCAATCAATCATATTTCTACCCAGTTGCCATCCAGAGACTGGTGACTTTCCTATAACTATCTCTACTACCATAAATATGCCATATCTCAAAAGGGTATATAAAGTGACTCTTGAAAAGTCAGGATATTTGGTCAATATAATAAAATTTTGAACACTAGCTTTTAGATACTTAATTTTTAGTGGGGAAGGGAAGATACATTGAATATTATTTAAGGGTTAGCTGAACAAAGTTTACCCTGGCCACAGTCTCTACCTGCTGCCTAGCAGAAGCTGTGAGTCCAGGAGAACCGTCAGATGGTGCACCTGCTCCTTCTGGGGAAATGTAGCCCCATGAAGAATCAGCATTGGAACTAACCTGGATCCATATGATTTCTGGATAAACCATCACTCTGTTTTTCTGGGATTTAATCATTAGATACTGCTATGACTATTGTTTTTCTTAGCATTTGCCTCACATGGTTGCAGGGTCAACTTGTGTTTTGCACTGCACTCACAAAGCTGTCAATGCATACCACTACACAGTGGTGACTCTCTCAAGATATTGATATGACTGTACAGTGCGATATAATGTTGGATGGTTATATGATTGTTAACTGGTGCACACTCTGTATGCTGGCTGCCATTTTGTTTTTTACTTTGTTTTTATTTTTAATTCAAATTGTGGTTTTATTAGTTTTTATGTATTTTACTTTTATGTATTTTGTTATATTATGTATGCCTCCCAGAGTCACTACATGAGGTGGGCGGCTATGCAAATAAACAAATAATTTATGGAATGTATATGCCACCCAACTCCCAACAACTCTGGGTGGTTTATAGTTGTTAAAAACATTTAAAAACAAAGAACAAGAGAAAAACAAAACAAGAGAAAAGAACAAAGATGGCAAGAGAACTCCTGGAGGAGAAGAAGGAAAGTGAAGAAAGGGTGTCAGCTGTCCTCACCAAAGGCCTTATTAAAAAAAAATTTCTTGAATGAAAAATTGTGTAGAGAACAATCACTGTGTCAGACCTCAATTTAAGTGTTTTAACTAGCTTTTAAATCATTTTTATCTTCAGCCTTTACAGTTGTAATGCACAAATACCTTATACAGCCATTGTAACCATAATTAAAGTTAAATTTGAGAAGGCCTTCAAAAACATACAGTTATATAAAAAGAATGGTTTAATTATATGAACAATTACAGATATAAAAAGGGTGACAGTGTAGTATAGTGGTTGAAGTGTTAGAGTAGGATGTGGGAGACTCAGATTCAATCCATCTTCTGCTCAGGAAGGTTACTGGGTGACTTTGACCTAGATACTATTTTTCAGCTCAAATTACCCAACAGAGTTGATGCAGTGGAAAAAAAAATGAAGGAGGAAATGTTTTATACTCTGCTCTTGAATTCTGCAAGTAAATGTAAGACACAATAAATAAACATGTCCATAGTTTTGGGTTTTCCTTCTCTACACCCTATGGAAGTCACTGCTGTGAGGATATAGTTGTGTCAGGTTATGAGCCTGATGAAATTCCCAACTAGAGGGATACCCTGAACAGCCAAAACAAGATGCAAAGTAGATCCTTCTGGAAGACTTCTCTTCTGTTAGCCCTACTTAAGTGGAAGCACATCCAAGGTCATGCTTTTTGATCAAGTGCACTGCTGAACCAGAAAAAGATGACAAATTGAGTACCATTATAACATCCCATAATCGTTACCCAAGATCATTAATGGCACCTTGGGAAACACGCAGATGTTGCCATCCAGATTCTGCTGGGCATGTTCCCTACTGCCTCAGGTTTGCTGTGATTCCTGTTGTATTGTTCCCTAACTGCTATAAGTTTCTTGCCATCTAGCCCTCAGCATCATTTGGCACTGGCAAAAAGTAACAGCTGTATAAAACAAAGGGAGACTATCCAATGGACCATAATAGTGGGGAGTAGTGAATTAAACAAAGAGAGATGGTGTCATAGATTAAGCTCACAAACATAAAGATCAAAGAAATGTATTTTTTGATATCTAATTTTGGTTTGTCCAGATTTAACAGGGTAGTATTCATATATGCATATTTTTATATTGTATATAAAGCAGAACTGGATTCAGAGAAGCCTAACAGTAATTGGACTCCAAATACATTGTAGTATTTAGATAAAAGTAGGTGATAATATTGTGGTGCAGTGATGAGTGTTAAATTAACTATTAAAAATATGTCTGAATTCCAAGTTCTACTTACTTCATAGGTGATATTTGTAAGGGTATAAAGTAGAATTTCTATACTGATTTTAAAAGATGTAAGGTCTTACTCCTATCTAAAGTATGATCCTAGGTCTCTGTTATATTACTATAATCCATACACTTTCTCCCTATATATTTACTGATTTAAAACATGAAATTATAAAAAAAAAAGAAAAGTACATTGCTGTTTTAACAGTGAATACAAATCATTGAATGCCAATTTCATAATACATTTTAAACGTGTGAAATTCCATTTCATACACCTAAATATGATAGTATGCATAACGTTTCATTTTTCTGTATTCTGCTAATTACATTTGCAACAATGTAGCCATGTAAAAAATTAGTATTTTTCCCATGCTTTCCTAAACAGAGCCAAAGCGCCCTCAGTAATACCTTTCTGCCTCTGGAATAGGTTTTTAGAAGGAAAGCTAAACATAGTTTTGAGAAGGAAGCCAAACAATTTTCTGAATGTGTCTGCCATTGAGAAATTAAGATTGCCAATTGAAATTATAATAATGATATATTAATGGTCATGGGGTGTATAAGTTGCATTTGGTTCGTTTTTTCCACGATTAAATTTTGTAAAGTCTTTATGACCCTCAGGAGCCAACCTGTAATAAACAGCTCTCACCTTCGAAATCATAAAACCGGCTTTCAGTACTTGAGCATTCGATCTAATTGCCTTGCTACATCAAAGGAAATATCTGAGGACTGAGAAAAATCACAGACGGGAGGAGGGGGTAAAGGGCAGTTCTACCTCCAAAGGTTATGTGCTTGTGCCTTGGTGGAGCCCTGTAAAGTTATGGCTCAAAAACTGCTGTTTGCGATTAAGTTGATGGGCAAAAGTCTACCTAACAATTTCTCCCTGCTGCTGACACAGAGTCTTTGTTCACATTTAGATTTCTCAAACTGTTGCCAGGGTCAGGTGGAGGTCAGACACCATGATGATGTATAGGAGAACATGTCTGGGAATTTCTCTCATACTTAAAACACATACCAGAAAAAAGAGCACCCAGCTAAAATTGTCTGATGAGACCCAGATGATGACAACGTCGCTGTTCTTTTTAAAAGTTGTTATTCCTTATTTTCTCCTGGCCTGTGCTCTTTGCGCACACACGCGCACGCACACAAACATACATTGTTTTATTCATGCTTACTCTGACAGCATTTATGCTCCTTCAAAATAAGGATGCTCCGTGTCATTTTGACACTTCGTTTTCTTTCCCAGCTGGAGATAGACTGGTAAATCAAAAGAAGGGGGAGGAGATCTATCCATCTGAGAGCATATTCAGCATGGAATTGCCATAGGTTGTGTTAGGCCATGAGTTTGGACTAGATGTGCAATGTGCACATGGTGCACGCATCTCTCTCTCTGTGTATACTTGCATTAACATAGCCCGGTCTAGTCACAATCACAAGCTTACAGCATCCCAAACTGTGCCCTCCCATCACCCTTAATAAACACAGCATTGTTTCCAGCTGTGACTAGGAACCTTACAGTGTTTGATTAGTTATACCACTGAGAGAGGGGAAAAAAGCATGCTAATACCAAGGGAATTGTTTATTCCATTCATTGCTGATTATTATTACATCTACATTTTAAGGAAGGTTGCTTCTTTTCTTTTCTTTTCTTTTTTCCTGTTTCCCAATATTTCTGTTTCCCAAAAATATTTCTCCCCAAAAAGCTGTTGATATTTAGCTTGCAGTATGGTGTACTCGAGAAATCAATGCAAAATATCCTGCTATATCTATTTCTATCTTTCCATCTATATCGTATATAATAGCTTGATAGTGGCTTCAATTGTTTTCTTGTATATTCAGCTCCACTGCAAGTAAAACACTAAGTAGCAATTTTTCTGTGCTCAGCTGCTCCGTGTGACAGAGGATATTTCATTCTGCTGTCAGAATGTTATTAATAAAACATGGGGGGTGGAAGGGGCCACAATTTCCCCTTTCAATCACTATAGCATTTACAATGAAAATTTTATGTAGTGTGTAATTTTCAGTTAATGCTTGACACTTAAAATGTTGGTAGCCGCATTTTGTATGGTAGCTGAAGGGTTAATTGTATCATATTCCCCAAGCAAAAAATGCTCTGCTTATCAAAAGTGAATAGAGGCGTGTATGCAAATGCATGTCTGTGACCCTTTGCCTTTTCAGTGTTAATTTATATGGTCATTAAAGACTATGAAATTGAGCAGCCTGGTGTTTTGAATCCCATTTGATCACCTTCTCTCATCCTGCACTGGAAAATATGTCTGTCTGTCTGTCTGTCTGTCTGTCTGTCTGTCTGTCTGTCTGTCTGTCTTTCTTTCTTTCTTTCTTTCTTTCTTTCTTTCTTTCTTTCTTTCTTTCTTTCTTTCTTGTATTGCGATGAAAACAGCATGCTATGCTGTAGGGAGTTGCAAGTCTGGTTATCTGGCATTACTCAGATTGCTAAAATTCATTAAAATGTGACATCAGCACAGTCACAGACAAATGATCACAAGATGAAAAGGAACAGTAGGCCTTTCATGGATTAGTGCTACATGGCCTTAGCCTAGAAGTTAACTGCATAAAAAGATTAATCCACTAGTAGCAACATAGCTAAGATTTACTGAATAATTAAATTGGGCTGAGTTACTGTGAAGATTTTTATGTAATCTAGCTGGTGCGAACATGTAAGTGAGGTGTAGGTAAGGTCACTTTTTTAGAGGCAATATGCCAAGTTGTTTCATTTACCCCCAACTCATTCCTCCTGAAGAAGAAATCTGAGATCTCCTTGTATTTACAGACTGAAATTAGCAAAACATATGGATTCTAATCAGATTTATTTTTGAGAGGTTTCTCAAATACATTACTATATAGAACTTATTATGTTGAATACATTACTTTAGTAATACAAATTATTTGTAGCCAATAATATCTACTTGTTCTGTAGCACTAGGTATCACTGTATGTCTAAGAAAATATGGTTCCAGGGCTACACCATAACAACACAGATCATTAATAATTGATATCTCATCTCTTCTAAGTGTCCTTTCAATTTCTTCTTTTCTTACAACGTCTCATTAAATGTAATCCTGATCTTATTAAAGATCATATTTACAACTGATGTTGAACAGTCCCTAAGTTAGCTTTTTTGTCATTTTTTTCAATGCTCCTTCACAGAAGAACAAGTTGAAGATGCAGAAGGGTCTGCTAAAAGCTCATCAGTGGCTGTTGCTGATGATAAAGACACATGTGAGAAAGAGAGAAATAAAAGTGAAGGCAGAAAAGCTAGTAAAGACTCTGGTAAGATGCTAGAATTTTTTCACTCTTTTAAAAAGGACATTAAATAGTTTTGTTTGTTTGTTTAATTTAAAATTGTCTGGGCATTCCTGTATTATCTATTGCATGTGTATTTTGCATGTGATTTTTATCAGTAGCCTGACATTGACCTATTTTTAATCATAACCATCTGACAGGATAGATGTGGATAAGCTGAAGAATATTATAGGACAACTAGTGAGATTATTTTTTAATCAAATCAGTTTGTGTGCTTATAATTTTTTAAGCACCTTTCATTAATCTTAGCTGTACTTGTATTCCTCTGATGGCATATTAATTTTTCATAAGATTCTATACTACTTGAAGAATTTCCCCTGTGTTCATGTTTCATCCCTTTGCGGAGCCCTAAGACAATGGGAATGCTTCCCCCATCAACCCTCTGTTCTTGATATATGATCACTTAGATTCAGGAATCTTCCCTGTTCGTGGCCATTTATCTGGTATTTACAGGGAAAAAAATACAGAAAATCCATGAAAAGGTTTACAGATGATTTGGCCAAGAAAGAGGAAATATCATTGAAAACAGATTATGAGCTGGGAAATATTGATTTCTAAGAATATACAAAGCTCTGTAATGAAAGCTACTGTCTTTGAAAACAGAACTCCCATGTCCTGACATTTACTTGTGCACAAACAAACCCAAGGCCAGCATCTGGCATAGATACACAAGGCTTTTTCTGTATTTGATTTGGCAAAAATGTGACTTCATCCATGCTTTTTATTTATGAGATGGAAATCTATGGTCACAATGAATATTACATTGGCTACTTTTGCTGCACGCTATTCCTAGTTATATTATGCTGGATTCACTGAAGCAGAAGAGGTGCTGAAACAGGTTGAAAGCTATTAGTTTCAGGTGCTCATATATCTTTTCCTTGAATCTAAATGACAGCAGCAGATAAAAGAGCTTGTATTCACCATAAAGACATTTAGTTATACAGGAATTATTATTTTACATGCAAATTTATTTTCATCTAAATGAACCATTATTTATAGAGATACTGCTAAAATATTGTTTACTTTGTTAGAAGTATGAAAACACTGGTTTTTCTTTATGCCAAATTCATTAATATTTAAGGAATAAAGATTTGGCTAATATATTAATGTCAACTATTTATCACTGCTCAAAAATATCAACAGCACTAGAACTATTTTGCTTTTGAATCAGGAACTGAAGAAGAGCTGTTCATAGCAAAGTTTGATCTGTAGGGATTATTTAAAATATACATGCCCTTTCCTTGGAAGATGAATCTAAAAGCGGTATTGAAAGATATACTGCTTCAGCTCATTACTGGGGTCACTGTAGAAGTGTAATGGAAAAAGAGACAAATTTTATTTGTGAAACATTTGGCTTCTTCCATGTTGTGCTCTGTCAAGTAAGCCTTATGTTTCAGAGATCTTTTCTGCTTAATTTATTTGCTATAAATCATCTGAGCTCTTTGATTAAGCACATTTTTAATGGGCCAATAGGCAAAAATGGTGGTCTTCAGAAACATAGATAGCAGATTCCATGAAGATTAAATTCTCAGAAGGATCAAGTTTAATTAGCCTCAGCTATACTCAGGTTTTCCTGTGGTGTAAGAGTGTTTTAGTTGTGCAGTGAAACACCTTTAGATGCTAAAGGCAGATGCTTTTCTGTTGATTTTATAAGAAGCTTGGAAAAATGAGTTCACATTTTAAATTCTCAAACTGACCTTTTGAATCCTACAATAGAATTCTCTAAATTAATTCTGCATATAAAGTATTCATTCAATGAGGTTAATTCTCAACACAGCTGACAACTATGTTTAATGACTGCATAACTGCTTATGTATAATTGAATGTTAATTTGGATTTTCTTCTCCTGAATTAAGTATTGGCAAAGAAGTCCCAGGAAAACCAACAAGTTAATCATAACCTTAACAAGCTAGACAGAAAAGTGCTCTTGCCCCTTTTTAGCATATAATGCATTAGAAAAAAAGGGATTAGCATGTTTGGTGCTCAAGCATTTATATAAATTGTTGTTCTGTATTGCCTTCCTTATCTCAGATGGAGGCTTTCAAAAAAGACTTGGCAATAAGCAAACTATGTTTACTGAATATTGATTTAGAAGACAAGAGCCTCCTAATGCCTCATTTATATTGTCATTTAATTCTAGTGCCACTTTAGATTAATTATAATCCAAATTACAACTCAACAAAGTGTAGGAATTAATATGGAATGCATCCAGATTAATACATTTGCATAGAAAATGTAATAAATTTCTGACATGGCTAAAGGGAACACTATTTAACAAGGTGGTAAATATAAGGAATAATGGAAATTCACCTTAATTGTTGCAATAAAATTATTCTTTACTTAAGTTCTAATTAGAAAGAATCCTGTACTGACTTCTATAATTTTTAGTATTATATTATATTTTAATAACATCAGTTGATAAGTCAGAAGCCCTAGTCTTTATCAAGTTCATTGGTTTATAAATACAGCTGTTTATAGCATGTTTGTAGTACTTTATTTCACAAGTTTGTATATTTGATTGGATTTTCCCTCTTGTAAACTTAAATAACGTAATTTATTTATGTTAACAAATTCATAATCTTTGTTATTTTAGGATTAAAGATTTATAAAATGGATGACTATTTGAATCACACAATTGTAAGAATAATTTACTATTCCATTCTTATGACACAGACCTGTATGTTTTTATTCAGAAACCCAGAAAGAATCAGTTGAAGTATGAGTAAGCATGCCATGCAAACGCAGTCAATGGATTATAGCCAATGGGGTCTGCTTGCCAATGAGACAAATTCCTTCTTCCAGTCCTTCCCCTTATCCTATATGCACTCTCTTAATCTGCTCCATATGATTAAGGATCCTCTGGAACAGATTTAAGTCATGTGCAAGCACATACATCATGAGTACAGCAAGAGGAAATCCCATTGCAAAATACTGATGGATTTGCAGTCTTAGGTAGTTATTTACCATTGACTTTTGCCTTGATCTTAAATGATAGCATTATTTTTTTAAAAGAATTGTGCAGAAAGAAATTGAGAAATACTTGTATTATTACCAGAAGAATTGCAAATGTGTGTGCTTAAAAAATATTACCAACTCAACATCAAGCATAGTATAGTACAAGAGTACTATCTTCAGTATGAGGCTACTTTTTATACTAAACCTTTAAGAATGTACTATGCAATAAGATATTTATTTATTTATAATATTTGTAGTGTCATTAGCTCCTGAAACAGTCCATTATAATCCTAGCAATAGTAACTGATGTTTTGACAAATTCCCTACCACTGAATTGACTCATGTGAAAAGTATGCTGTATTATATTTACATCATGGAACACCTTCACATTTTCGGGTAGCTTTTGAATGTGGGTCCAAACTTATGAAGCAGACTCATACTGTATATGGCAAATGTCTATTAGGGATTGTTTGTAAATTCATATATGATATATGTAGACTACATTCTACCAAAAAAAAAAAAAATCAGATTCTTTCAGTTTTCCATGTTAATAATGCATTGTCAGTTCTATAATAGTTGAAGTGTCATATAAATCAGACAGCTGATGTTTTGGCAATTGTTGGTCATGAAAAGGCTTGTTTGGCTCATCCCACTCTTAGGAAACATGTTAAAAAACCAAATTTGCCACAACTTAATATATAGAATGCAAGGAATATGAAAAAAAAAAAGGTAGTTCTCACCATAATTTAGTGTATAGCAGACAAATAACATACTAGGCATTGGGTACTTGGCTTTAATCATAAAGAATAGGTTAAGAAACAGAATACTGCAGGTGCCCCAGCTGTGTGGCTTATTTTAATCAATCTTTTATTGAGGCAAATGTAGAATTTTCTTAGGTATATGTATATACCTAATGTAAGAGCTCCAATGGTACCATGTTTGCCAAAAGGGATAACCGTGAATTTAAACAATTTCCTTCAGAAGGAAGAGTAGGAAATAAGTATGTGTATATATTTGTATACAAATACACATATACAAATACACACTCTGATGCAGTGCTGTCTTCCCCATTGTATCAAGTTGGGTAGCCAATGGCAACTGAGAAAACTCCTGGAGATTTCCTTCCCCATAAATGTGTACTAGTGACACACTTTCCTATAGGCGTACATAAGTTGTATAAAGGCACACTCCCCAAAACATTAGATTCAGGCTAAAAAAGGTATATTAAGCAATATTTATATTAAGTAATATTAATAACTGATTAAAAATAATTTTCCAAGTACAATCAATCGGCCTCTCTTCTGTATCTTTCAAGCATTCTCTGCCATACGCAAGCCACACTTCCACACAGAAACACGCAAGCATACACAAACACAAACACATTCACCTCCCTTCTTCCAGCAAAAAATGAAGGAAAAAAAGAAGAGCTGGGTGCATTGGAAAGGCAGGGAAGAGAAAAGGGGAAACAAACCGAGTACAGATGGGATATGGAGAAGAAGTTGCTGCCCAGGGAAGGAAAGAAAACAAGGGAGATAGAAACCCTGTTTAGGCAACACAAAAAGGATTAAAATTAACCAGAGACAGGAATGAGCACTGCCATCAACTAGTAGCACAGGTATTCACACTTTTAGCATCTCCTGCCTGTACATCCATTCTCAGTTAATATAAGGCAGCCCATCCTTCCAACTGATAAGTCATTTGGAGAAAAATTCATCTCCTTATCAATTAAATATAGTTTACAACCTATTTTTTTAATCTAGGTTGTACATATTCCATCATCCTTTTTATACAAATATACTCATTTGTGAAAAGTAATGAAAGTAAAACCAGTATTGTAGGCTAAATGTATGCCTATATGTAGGTATTATGCTTATAGCTGAATTGGGAATGATGCCCAGTGGTTTACAATATAATAAACCATAAAATGTCATACCCACAAAGTACATGACCATACATGATCGCATAGCAGTAATAAAAATAAAACATAAAAATAAGGAAATTAAAAATAGAAAACAAAAATTGTCATCTTTTAAATTTAATCACAGAAACATTTATCTTTAAACATTAATCTTCAGAGGCCCTATGGTCAAGTTTGATTTTAATCGCCTTCTAGAATAATGCCAGGTCAGTGTCCACCAGACGTCAGTAGGGAGGCTGCTCCAGAAAGTAGAGACCACTATGGAAAAGCACTTTCTCCAGGCCCCCACCTCTCTCACCTCCTGTTTGTGTGAAACATTAAGCATTCCCAGTCAGGTTGAGCATACAGAATAGGCTGGTTCTACTTGAAGAATGTTGAATAGTACCTGTGAGGGTTCAATTTCAGCCTGTTTGTTCAATCCAAGTCCACACTGCCTCCAGGTAAGAGTTCCACAGCATTTCTATCCTGGCCAAGATGGAGATGTATAACTAGGTATCATCTTATATTGATGGTACTTTATCCTGAGTTTTATACAGATGTTGAGAAGTAGGTGTAAGACCCAAATCTTGAAGGACTCCATAAGGGAGCATCTACCAACCTCCCCCCCCCCCCCCAAAAGAATAAATATTCCTTTTTACAATAAAAATGAACAACTCTGAAGAACTTTGACTCATCATAAATAAATACCATGCTAGTGCATATTCTTCAGTTGCTTGTGCTTGGCTCATACTGCTGAGGAGAATAGCTAAACAAACAGCAGGATCTCCTTTTGTGATTTGCCTGCCATGAACAGGCAAAAGGGGATTCTGGTTTGTACCTCTTTTAGCCAACTGACATAGAAGTCATTTGTTCTTGGAGTCTGACTCCTAACTGGATTGAGAGAGGTAATCCAGGAATTCCAGTTCATGTATCACAATAAATATATTAAACAAGTAAATTGATTTGATTAGTCAGTCTTCCTTGATAGGAGAAACCCAGGAGAAATTCATTCCCAGTAATTCCTAACAGCTGGATTTCTTTTAAGGGTATATATAATATTTAAACTGACAGAACAATATAGCTATACAGTTATAGTTACCATTATAACACTGTAATATTCACATTTTAATTACACACACATATATTAATGTTTGATAAGGTCCAAGTTAAAAGCATAAATTGATAATTTAAAGAAGCTTGTAGATAATTTAAAGAAAGCTGTGGAGCAGCATAGTATTATAAATTGCTCTACAACCTCCTAGCTTCTTTAAATTATCCTCCTAGGATAATTTACTTATAGTAGATCCTTCTATAAGTAAAAATAAGCATTTTAGAATCTATAGAAAAAAGTGTATTTAATAGTATTTTGCTGCTGTGTGCTCTGATTGTTCAAGAACACTAATATTGAATATGAGAGAGGAGTATATGTTACAGTTATCAATAATTCTGATGACAAGAATCTTGTAGTACCATAAAAACTAATACATTGATTATAGCATAATCTTTTATGGACTACAATCTACTTCATCAGTTGCACAGAATATTATCTTGAGAAGAGAATTGTGTCTGTGTGTCTGTGTGTGTGTGGCTGGAGAGGGAAATAGTAAAAATAGATCAGAAGGAAGCAAAATGTAGAAGGTGGGTGTTAACAGTGAAATTTATTCATAAATAATGGCCATTCATAAGGCAACTGTAGGTGAGATAAGTACAGATGTTTGTGTCATACCCAACAACTGCCATATGAATGGTCTTCTATGAATAATTTTTACTGTCTACACTTCCTATATTTCACTTTCCTCTAACTTTAATTGCTTCCACTTGACTTCTCCTGCCAGAGGGAGTGACCACTGTTCTGTCATATGGAAATATCACTCTGCATTTTCAGAGATTTCTGACCTTCTAAAGTGGTTGGAAACATACTAGAAATAATCTCCTTTGAAGGCTCAGGAATCCTAATGGAATCTGACTGTCTCAAAGGAAATTTCCAGCTGCCATGTCCAGCACTTCTGGCTCAGGCTGTAAATACAATTTAACCCAAGCACCCTTTTTTCTGTAGGCACAGCCTGACCATCTTCTTGTTTTTTGAAGAACTGGTTGCAGTGAAACACATATGACAATGGATGAAATACACAAGGCAGAAAATCTGAAGTGAAGCTGATCAAACATAGAATTTGTTTGAGGGGATTAATCTATGGACAGTAATAATGGCAAAGACAGTTTATGTCTCCACTCTGAATTGGTGGAATTCTTCTGAACTTTGGCAGACATGATGTGGTAGTAATAGACTGTTGCAATTTATATAATACACATTGTGAAGATAAAATTGCTTGCATTCATTCCAGTTCCAATATAATTTTTACAGCAGAATCAGAAATGCTTAGTCATTCGTATGGATACCACAACTTGCTCACCAGGAGGAAGTGGACATACTGTTTGAAGAACTGAGATCACCCATTGGTACATCAAAACAGGGTTCTAAATCTGGATTTTTGGGATAGTTATTGCCTCTTGGAGGAAGAATGTAGTGCTTGCATTATGGAGATGTAGTTCATCCTTCCTTAAGAAAAGTAAATACAGATGAGTGATTCTGAAAGCTATCACTTTGTATCAGAACTGATTTAAACTTTTTATTATGTGCAGTGAGCTCTCAGCTTCTGCACATCTTGCTTAAATCTTATTTAGATAATGTCTAATTACATTTCAGGCTTCATTTTGGAAAAATTTCTGACATAGTCAGGCATAGTACCATTGACCACTGCATTCTGGGAAAGGGATCACTGCTCCCCATTAATATAAAATCTTCTATTCATGAATAAATATTATGGGATGTTCAGTCCTAAGAACATAATGGAAAGAAACACAGTCTAAAAGATAGGTAAAAATTGGGGGGAGGTGGGTGTTGTATGGGGATTAAGAAATGCTTTAGCTTGAGCTGTTGCCTTGTATTATATATTGAAATGTAAAGTATCTGTTTATTAATTTGGACTTTATTAGAGTGTTGCATGTTTAAAGATTAGAAAGCAATCCTTTTGAATGTGCAGAAGAGCAGCACCTCTGGTGGTGACATTAGAGGTATGTTGATTGGAATTGTGCATATACCTGAATTTTTGTATATAGATGATGTACTATTGTTGGTTCAGAGTCTAAATGGTTTGCAGCAAATATTAGATTGGTATTATGCAATAAGGAGTATTAATCTGAAACTTAATGTTATTAAAAACCAATGCAGTTGGGTTTGACCAGGAAAATGAAGTGAACAATTGACACGTGTGACATAAGTGATGAAGATCCATGTGAATATGAAGAAAGATATGACTGCTTTAATGAGTTGCAATAAAGACGTGGCTTTCAATTAGGATGGGTTGGCCCTTGCATGGAAACCTGAAAAATGTCACAGTTTCCTTATAGTGACACTGCACTCTGATATATTACTGTTTTAAATCATCTTTTAAGGATGCCTCGGCCTAATATTTACACCCTACGTAGTGGTCACTACATCACAATTCCTAGGCAGAACAAGTATATTCCAAATACAAAAGGATAGATAAGTAAGTTTCTTGAACTTCCTGACCCAAACTTTCAGTATAGTCTCCTGTCACTTCTGAATCCCTTAATCGGAGAAGAGGCACAGGAATGGGGTGTGAGAAGGTGCATAAAGCTTCCTCAAATGTTATTCATACCATTTTGCTGCTGCCTAAACAGCTCAGGGCATTTTAATGCATTTTAATAAAGAAAATACTTTGCTGTGCTAATCTAATTTAAGGGTAGAATGATTGGTATAACAGATGGAATTTTTTTTTGGTTTTAAAGCATGATTATTAATATTTAAAATGCTTTAACCTCCTAGACCCTTAATATTCCTGAAAATCCTAAACCTTTATAAATGATATCAAAACAAGGCCCTTCCCATTTACAATTTATTTGAATAATTTTGATCTTTAATCAGTCTGTAACTTTAATTTTATTTTTAAAGTTTCACTAATTCTATCCTGTTTCCTAAGTTTAACAGGAGGAATAATACACTGAAATTGTATTTCTATCAATTTTAATGCATTTCTCATAAAATGTATTTGTATATTTTGAAAATATCCACACAAAATATATTTTGCAGCTTCTGAATTGTCTTATTCTTACAGTGTTTTCTATTTCATCAAATAAAAAATGTTCTTTTAAGAGAAAGGGTTATTCTATTCATCTCTCCACCAATATGCTTTCTGTTCATTATAAGTATTCTGCAAGCTTTTCATCAGTTACAGTCATGACCCTATTTTAAAATTAAAACTAAGACATTAGACAGTGAGGTCAGTTTGTTCATTTATATGAACTCTGTGTGGATTTTAAAAATCAAGATACTTCATGCATCTCCCCTAGACAATATATTTATGTTGGGTCTGATAGCAATCAATGGTTTAGCTTCATTGCATTTCAAGATGTATTTGCACCCAGTTGTCCAGTGATAGTGTCCTCACCCTGGAAATAATTTAGTTGCAAATTGACTGGAAGATGGTGAAAATTGAAAGTTAAAATTAGAAATACTCATAATAAACAGCAGAAAAAAGGTCAGATGATGCCACACTATGATGAGATTGGAATGGTTGGTAAATGAGGTTTTGTGTTTGTCGTGAGATGTATGTGACAAGCCTACCCAATGCTGTTGTAATATCCAGCCTAGCAGAAGAGACTACCCTGCAAATTGATGCTGGAAAGAATTTTCTTATGATCTAGGAAATTTTAATTGCATTCTTTTCTTTGATGTGTACTAACCCGGCTATATTAAGAGGCTAGCTCAGGCGGAATATTAATTATATCATTAATACATACTATTGTAGTATTTAAGTACAAAATACATTTTAACTTCAGTGCATCAACATTATTTGTCATTGTATAGTTAAGCTTGTGCTATTTATTTTAAATGAATTGTAATATAGTTATCCCAACATTATATCCAGTGAAATCAGTGGGATTTAATTAGTCATGAATAACTTAAGTCCCATTGATTTCAGTAGTCTCCTAGAGGTATGATGAAATCTGGATTCAACTCAATATTTATTAAATTTTGTGTAATAATTGGGAACAATAGAGATCTTATATGAGTAATATCACAAATATATTCTTGAATGTTTTAGAGACGGGGGAAAAAGAATGTTTGGAAATTAATTGTTTTTGAGAAAGAACTGAGGCTGTGATTTCATATTGCTTAATGTGGTAGAAAATTTCAGAGTGAAATACTAGAGAGATCTAGTTATTGATTACTGTTTAGGGCAGCATAAGGTTAGCTAAACAAGAGAGAAGACTACATTTTAATGTATTTATAGAGTCTGCTCTGCTTCAGAGATAAGTGTGCTGTCACCTTTGTACCTGTTCAGTTTCAAAAATAGTTCTGCTGTAAGATGTAGTCCTGCAATATGTAAAAGTATAGTGAGAGGCCCCAGCAGATCATACAGTAAGCTCTAATGACAATCATAGCTATTTATAACGAATTCTTCTATGTTGTTTTGGAAGCAGGAATAAACACACCAGAGAAGGAACCAAAAGTAAATATTGCAGCAGGGGAACAACCACTACTTCCAGCTAAAGAAGATGGTCCACCCAAAAAGACCAAATTTTCTGAAGAAAATAAATTTGGTCATGACCAGGTAAAAAGTATTATTACAACGTTTCTATCTTACGGCTTTTTTCACGAATAATTTTAATGAAATGCTTTAATTTACCATGTGCTTTGTTATTTGTGCAGGTAGCAATTAGCCATAAAATCTTTTTCAGCTAGTCACATGAAATTAATATTTCCAAACCAGATTCTTATGTTATAATATTATCATATATGACTGCTGTATTTCTGTGGGTACTTAGGGGTCAAAAAAGAAAAACCAACATGAAAATAGATACTCAGGAAGGAGGAAGAAAGTTCTTGGGAAAATAATCCTGGAAACCCAAATTTTGGATGAAAGTAAACTTTTTTTCACTAGCTGACATGGCCAATTAGTGTTTCTGAGCTGACTTCTTTATTTCTAAATGACTTCTACACAGAGCTTGAAATATAGCAGGATATTAAATATCATATATGTATATTGTATGGAATAGTCTAAAAAATAAATAACCTAAATATGTACAGTGTGTGCATGACAGCCAGTATGGTATAGTGGTTATGGTAATGAACTAGAAGTGGGAAGATCCAGTTCTAGTCCATCCCCAGGCATGGAAATTGGTTGAGTGACTTTGCACCAGTTGTTATTTCTCAGCCCTGGATTGATTATTATTAATCTATTATAAATGATAGATTACAGTCCATAACCTTCAGTGAAGAACGCTTCATCCTGCAATGGTTTGGTTCAGGCCCGTAATAATTGTGTGGAAGTGGCTATGTGTACTGAAGGTATGAAGTCCAAGGATTTTACTTATGTATAATATGAAACATTTGCTGTCTAATGAATAGGCTGCAGATAAACAACCATGTTTCCTCTTTTCCATGTGGAATTAGACCTTTATTTTTAGGGCATTAACAGAATGTGACGATAATGATAAATTCACAGAAGGTCCCGTAATCCTGAGAAGCTGGCTAGAAGAAGCAGAAGAGGCACTGTCCAATTCTTTTCTTGAAGAAAACTGTAGAATTTACTCTAGTTATAGGTCATTTTTTTCCAATTTATTTGTCTAATAGTCTACATTTATGTGGATTTTTTTTTTCAGTTTTACCAGTGCCCTTATTGTAACTACAATAGCAGGGACCCAAATCGTATACAGATGCACGTCTTGTCACAACATTCTATGCAGCCTGTTATCTGCTGTCCCCTTTGTCAAGATGTCCTGAGCAACAAAATGCATCTGCAATTGCATCTGACCCATTTGCACAGTGTGTCACCTGACTGTGTGGAGAAACTGCTTATGACAGTAAGTATTTGAAATGTTGATGTGTATTTTACATGTATGTGAACTGTCAACAATGCTGAATATATGCTAGTATTTATAGATGGGATTAGAAAGTTGGAACAGGGGCTCCTGAGATCTCTTCTTGTTCTGTCAATAACTTAGTTCATCTTTTTGGCCTATTCACTTAACCTTAATTTTCAAAGACACAGGAGTCTTAAGCTCTCATTAAAGTCAACCTTTCAAGATCAAGGTGCTCACCTCTGTGGCTCCATGCACTTCCTAAAGCAGATTGGCTATTAACTTTTCCCTGCAGGGAAACTTTTCTTCTTCATTTGCTGTAACGTATTGTGACGGCTAAAAGCATTGGAAATTACTATTTGTTTGTATATTTATTTATTTACTTAGTTTATGTGGCCGCCCATCTCATATGCATGACTCTGGGCAGCTAACAGTTAGATCTGTTGTTAATTTTATAAGAACTAATAAATAATGGTGAAGAGCAGTACACAAATACCCATACCTTTTATATCCTGTATCCATAATAGAGGATACTAGGGCAGAATCATAACCTTGTGGTTTATTTAGCTGCCTTGAATATCTAATAGAAAGCCAAGCATTATCTGTATGATATGTATGTATATTAGTGGGAAATGTGTTTTAGAGATTGCCATTACCTATAGTCAAAGCTGTATGTGTTAGAATGTACAATTGCATTGTCACCCATACTATTTTCTCTTTTAATATTGACAAAATACAATACAGATATCACTAGAGAAACCCAAAGATATTTTTCAGGGATCATGAAACATTTTTAGAAGCTCAAGGATGGAATTGTATAAAAGCCTAGGTAGCACAAGGTCAGATACACCTCAGTTTTTATCATTAAAGGTATTATCATGTTTGGAAAAAAGAATATCATTGATACCTATTCAGATGTGAGAGACAGATATAAACTACTCTTTATTAGAGCCCTCAGAAGTAGTACCTTGGTATTACCTGAATACCTACACTCAGCTCAGTAAAAGTGGAGGTTTTAGATATCTCTTTTGCTCAGGACAATTGGGTTAGCAGATTTGACCCACACCATTTCTGCTATGTTTATGAGCTAAATTTTAGGCTCTTGGGTGATTTGTCTAAATGTGATAAGCAGTATCAAAATTATGTTTTCTTCCCTAAGGTTCCTGTACCAGATATGATGGTGCCTAACAGTATGCTACTGCCAACAGTTGCTTCAGAGAAATCTGACTGTGACGCCACCTCTACAAGCCTGAGAGCTGAGGGGTCTGGAAAATACTCAGGTATAGCCATGAAAAGCCAGACCTGCAGAATTGGAAGTTCAGTGTCTTTTGCCAAAATATTCCTTTACTTTAAAGGAGGTATCAACCAAAGAAAATAATGCAGAGATTAAAGTCTGGTTTGCTTTAACCAATTAATGAAATTGAGTGTGTTTTGCGACAGTGTGACATTGTGGAATACTTCTCTTCAGGGCTCTAGCTACTGTGCCACAGTTCTCCCTCTTCTTACAGGAAAATCTACATTATAGTTAGGGATGAAGTTACCGTATTTTTCCGACTATAAGACGATACTTTTTTCTAAAATCCTTACGCTAAAAATTGAAGGGCGTCTTATTCAAGGAAGTCAGCCGAGGAGAGAACCGCGCAGTTGCAAAACTGCCCATACCTTGTCTCTGCAAACAGGCTTCCTCCAATCATGAGCCTCCAATCACGAGTGAAATAGCTTCAGTCTGCAAACAGACTTCCTCCAATAATGAGCCTTATGTAACTGATGTCAGCTGATGCTGAACAAACCAATCAGAGGAAGTCTGTTTGCAGAGACAAGCTATCAGCAGTTTCACTCGTGCTTGAATGTAATCAGTTATGCAAAACAGCATGGAAATAGAGCTGCAGAGAGACGGTTTGGACCTCATCCCACCCAGTGTATCAGGTAAATGTTAACTAATTACTAAATAAAAATGTGTTCTGCACTATCTTTAAAATATTGATTTCTTAATTTTGGGTTGGAAAAGTGGGGGTTGTCTTGTACATGGGGGCATCTTATTGACGGAAAAATATGGTAATAAGAACAGTACAGCAGTTTGGGATTAGCTCCGTTAAATCTGGTTTTATCTATAAGAAAAGATACTCAAAACTTTTTCTTTTGAGACAGAATTTAATTACATTTACATAAAAATGAATCCCATAGTGAGGAGTATCTGCATCAGACTTCAGGCAGGCATGTTTATGAGGGTGTGGTGCAAAGAGAAGGGCTGAGAGCAGAGACTAACAGCGGCTCTTCTTCAAAGAGATGGATCTAACTGCTAGGGATTGCAGGCAAGGGTAAACATAAAAAAATAAACTCATTCATATTTTCCTTAAAAGAAAAAGTTAACCAGTCCAGTAGATAAAACAGCCATAAAAGTTTTTCTTATTTCTGTGGCTGGAAAACAGAAAACAATAAGGGGAGGAAATGGTTAAAATAAGGATTCTCCAGTTCCATCATCTCAAAACATTTTGGTTAGGCAAATCATGGTAGTTTGATTGCAAAGGTCACTCTGATTTGTGGGCAGGCCTTTCAGTCACGGAATCCAGTATTCCCTCTGCCCACTTCTCCTACTGCCAATCAAAAGCAATCACCAACAGATTTTTAAAAAAAACAAAAATATCAGCATATAAGAGAGTCTTTTTTCTCAAGTACAGGGGGAAATTCTCTGCTGTGTTTGAAAAATATATTTCAGGAACATGTTTACTGGAGCATTATTATTTATTTGTTTGACTCAATACAGATGAATGCAGGGATGGTAGCAGGATTTTTTGGGCCCAGGACATTGTGGATAGATTGGCTCCTCAGTCCCATTCACAAAAGAAAGCTCACTGTTATATGTACTGATGTAAAGCAGTACAATTTAAATAGAAATCCAGCTCATCGTGTCCATGGGGGGAAAAGTGGGACCCGGTGAGGTTAGCTATGGCAAGTTTAAAATAGATCTGGAAAACCAGTTTGCTTCTGTTCTGTTCATAAGAAAAAAACATTTAGGCTATGCACAAGTATGAAGGAATCTGAGACAACTTCAACCGGCAAAACTCTCCAGAGTTTTAATTCCATCCAAATAGTCAGAACCTTTGGAATTCTTGTTTGCATACAGCTGATAAAGACACAAGATCCTTGCTCACCTCTGGTGACAAATCTAACCCACGAGTTATGAACCACTCATATTATTTTAATTCTTTGTATTCTTAGGCTGATTATACTATATTTGGTATTAAAACAAAGCAAAAGTGTAACACGTTGTGGCAGACAGGGTTAGATTCAAAACCCAGACTTGAATACATTCAATGTCAAATTGTTTATTTTAGGGCCATTTGTTGTGGCTTTAGATTTATATCTATTAATAGGTATAGCACAAGTCCATTTCTATTTTTGAATTAAAAGATTTAAGGAGTTTGAACTAGCAGCAACAACTCAATCTAACCCTATTTCTTCCCTACCACAGATTGCTGCTATAGTGAACTTGGTATATGCCCATTGCATTTCTTCAAAGTTCTTTTAATTACATGTGTGTGTACTTGTGTATCAATATCTTTTTATATTTCACAATTTAGAAGGCAGGCCACACTAATGGAAAAAAGATAAGGAAGGAGAACAGTTACAAAAAGAAAGAAAAGAAAGGAGAGAGAGACAGACAGACAGACAGAGAGACAAACAACCAGGAAAGGCCAAAAACTACTGTATGTCAAAATAAACTAAGATCTCATATCCACTGTCCATGCATCCATGTTTGATTCCAGTTTTTCTCTGTAGCATTATCTTTTTAAATGTCACTCACACCTATGACTTTATTCATTGGCTAAAAATCCTGGAAGATTCAAAAAAGCTCATTTAATTAGAATAATACCTAAATATTTTCCTTTCCAACTGTGATTCAACAAGAACTAGACAATTGCTTTTTTCAGGAACTGTAGTTCTGAGTCTGAGCCCCTTGTTGTCTCTGGAAGAGATGCATCAAGTCCATTTGTATGCATATCTTCTTTGTAAATGTAGATAGGACATGTACTATGCATAATTAAAATATATTTTAAACAATATATTTAAAAAGGCAACATACCAATGTACTAAAAAAGGGAAATATTTAATCAGTATATGCTGTACTACCTATGCTGATATATGATTGCAAAACTATTAATGAATGGTCACTATTTTAGAGTCCCTATGTATAATACTCATACCAAAGATACCTTCCCCTAAATAATCTGTGGAACATTTGATGCTCTTTTTCAATCTATGTTATATCTTCCAATTCTATAACAGCTAATATCTTTCTTTCTCTCTTCCTCTCTTTCTTTTCTAAGCAGGTGATAGTCCTCCAGATGAGAAGAATACTCCTGGGCTTGAAGAATCAAAAACTGGAATGGAAATTAAAATAGAGGAACATAAGCCACTAAAAGAATCTGCTGAAATGCCAGAATGGAACAAAAGCAGCACTAATGATATAAAGATAATTGAATCACTGCCAGATCATTTGAATGAACAGCAGAAGAGGCAGCAGCTTTCTGTTTCTGATCGCCATGTCTATAAATATCGTTGTAACCATTGTAGCTTGGCTTTTAAGACTATGCAGAAGCTTCAGATACATTCCCAGTATCATGCTATTCGGGCTGCTACCATGTGTAGCCTTTGCCAACGTAGCTTCCGTACATTCCAGGCTTTAAAAAAACATTTGGAAGCAGGCCATCCAGAACTCAGTGAAGCTGAAATTCAGCAGCTGTGCGCATCTTTACCTATAAATGGTGAACTCTGGGCAGAAAATGAAAGTATGGCACAAGATGAACATGCACTAGAACAAGATATAGAAAGGGAATATGAGGTGGACCAGGAAGGTAAAGCAAGTCCTGTAGGAAGTGATAGCAGCTCGATTCCAGATGAAATGGGCTCAGAACCAAAGCGGACCTTACCTTTTAGAAAAGGGCCAAATTTTACTATGGAAAAGTTTTTAGATCCTTCTCGTCCATATAAATGCACAGTGTGCAAAGAATCTTTCACGCAAAAGAACATTCTTTTGGTCCATTATAATTCAGTGTCTCACTTACATAAACTCAAAAAAGTGTTGCAGGAAGCATCAAGTCCTGTCCCTCAAGAAGCAAACAGCAGCACTGACAACAAACCCTATAAATGCAGCATTTGTAATGTTTCTTACAGCCAAAGTTCTACACTGGAAATCCACATGAGATCTGTACTTCATCAAACGAAGGCAAGGGCTGCAAAATTAGAGCCGAGCAGTAGTACATTGAGTGGAAGTAGTATAGCAGGGAATGTTAATAGCCCTAGCCAAGGATCAGTAGAGTCTACAAGCTTACCAGCAGTTAACAGCAAAGAAACTCACCTAGATGCCAAAGAATTAAATAAAAAACAGGCTTCTGAATTAGTTTCTGCTCAGCCTACACATCATCCCCCCCAGTCACCAGCACAACTGCAGATGCAACTTCAGCATGAATTGCAGCAGCAAGCAGCTTTCTTTCAACCACAATTCCTGAATCCTGCATTTTTGCCTCATTTCCCTATGACACCAGAGGCATTGTTGCAATTTCAGCAGCCACAGTTTCTTTTTCCATTCTATATTCCTGGGACTGAGTTCAGTTTGAGTCCTGATCTGGGTTTACCTGGTTCTGCCGCTTTTGGGATGCCTGGGATGGCAGGGATGGCAGGTTCACTGCTAGAAGACCTAAAACAGCAGATGCAAACTCAGCACCATGTTGGTCAAACTCAGCTACAGATATTACAGCAACAGGCACAACAGTATCAAGCTACACCGCCTCAAATTCAGTCCCAAAAGCAACAGCAGCAACAGACTACTAAGTTGGTAAAAGCAGAGCAAAATAGTGTGGTAAATGCAGAATGCCAGATGGTGAAGGATATGCCCTTAGTTAAGGAATCAGAAGAGATTTCTGAGAAACAAGAAAAACCAAAGCAAGAATTCACAAGCGATAGTGAAGGGCTGAAAGAAAACAAAGAAATAAAGAAGCAGAAGTCCTCAGAACCAATTATCCCACCACCTAGAATTGCTTCTGGGGCAAGAGGAAATGCGGCCAAAGCTTTATTAGAAAATTTTGGCTTTGAGTTGGTTATTCAATATAATGAGAATAGGCAGAAGGTGCAGAAGAAAAGTAAAACTGGTGATTGTGAAAATACAGACAAACTGGAATGTGCAGCGTGTAGTAAATTATTTTCAAACATACTTATACTGAAGAGTCATCAGGAACATGTTCATGGTCAGTTCTTCCCATATGGTGCACTAGAAAAGTTTGCCTGTCAATACAGGGAGGCATATGACAAGCTTTATCCTATATCACCATCTTCTCCAGAGCCACCCCCACCTCCCCCCCCACCCCCACCCCCACCTCCACCTGTAACTTCTTCACAACCTTCATCTAGCTCTGGAAAAATTCAGAGCATAACTCCTACTCCTCTGCAAGCTCCACCACCAACACCTCCACCTCCACCACCTCCACCACCACCTCCTCCACCACCACCTCCACCTTCTGCTCCACCACCAGTGCAGCTACCAGTATCTTTAGATCTTCCACTTTTCCCCCCAATTATGATGCAGCCAGTGCAACACCCAGCATTACCTCCTCAGCTTGCCCTACAATTACCACCAATGGATGCTTTATCTGCCGATCTTACTCAACTTTGTCAGCAACAGCTAGGATTAGATCCAAATTTTCTACGACACTCTCAGTTCAAGCGTCCCCGTACCAGAATCACAGATGACCAACTGAAAATCCTGCGAGCATATTTTGATATTAATAATTCTCCCAGCGAAGAACAGATTCAGGAAATGGCTGAGAAATCTGGCCTTTCACAAAAAGTTATTAAACATTGGTTTCGAAATACCTTATTTAAGGAACGACAGAGAAACAAAGATTCTCCATACAATTTTAGTAACCCTCCAATAACAGTTTTGGAAGATATAAGAATTGAACCACAACCCAGTTCTTTAGAACATTACAAATCTGATTCATCTTTAAGTAAGCGATCATCTAGAACTAGATTTACTGACTACCAGTTGAGAGTATTACAAGATTTTTTTGATACAAATGCTTATCCAAAAGATGATGAGATTGAACAGCTTTCAACTGTACTTAACTTACCTACTCGTGTTATTGTTGTATGGTTCCAAAATGCACGGCAAAAGGCTCGTAAAAGCTATGAGAATCAAGCTGAATCTAAAGATAATGAGAAAAGGGAGCTCACCAATGAGAGATACATTAGGACTAGTAACATGCAATATCAATGTAAAAAATGTAGTGTTGTTTTTCCTAGAATTTTTGACTTAATTACTCATCAGAAAAAGCTGTGTTATAAAGATGAAGATGATGATGCCCAAGATGAAAGTCAAACAGAAGATTCAATGGATGCCACAGATCAAACTCTTTATAAGAATTGTACACTTTCTGGTCCATCTGACTCATCTAAATGTATGGCTGTAACAACAACAGCAAGCTCTGGATCTGGTTCTAGTACTCCTTTAATGCCATCACCCAAACCTGAACCGGAAAAAAACTCTCCCAAACCTGATTTAACAGAAAAGCCAAAGCAAAATGATACCATACCTAAACAAGTTGAGACTTCCTCCCAAAGCAACAAATCAATGCAGTCTACACTAACATCCTCCTCTGATCCACAGCCCTCAGCTTCTCAAGCACAGCAACACAAACAATCCCAAATAGGAGGCAGACCACCTTCCACATCGCAAGCTACGCCTGTTCCTTCCAGCCCTTTAACAATTTCAATGGCTCCTCTTCAAAATAGTCTACCTCCTCAATTACTGCAGTACCAGTGTGACCAGTGTACAGTTGCCTTCCCCACTTTAGAACTTTGGCAGGAACACCAACACATGCATTTCTTAGCAGCACAAAATCAATTCCTCCATTCTCAGTTTTTAGAAAGGCCTATGGATATGCCCTATATGATATTTGATCCTAATAGTCCTTTGATGACAGGGCAGTTGCTGAATAGTTCTTTGGCTCAGATGGCACCACAAGTAGGTTCAACTCACACCACTCACCATACAGCTTCAGTTCCTGGCTCACTTAAAAGAAAATTGGATGATAAGGAAGATAACAACTGTAGTGAAAAAGAGGGAGGAAACAGTGGTGAGGACCAGCACCGGGATAAACGATTGAGAACTACAATTACTCCAGAGCAATTGGAAATACTCTATGAAAAATACCTTTTGGATTCCAATCCTACCCGAAAAATGCTAGATCATATTGCACGTGAAGTAGGTCTTAAAAAGAGGGTTGTACAAGTCTGGTTTCAAAACACAAGAGCTCGAGAAAGAAAAGGGCAATTTCGTGCAGTAGGGCCAGCCCAGTCTCATAAAAGATGTCCTTTTTGCCGAGCATTGTTTAAAGCAAAGTCAGCTTTAGAAAGTCATATTCGCAGTCGACACTGGAATGAAGGAAAACAGGCAGGTTATAGTTTGCCACCGAGTCCTTTAGTAGCCAATGAAGATGGAGGAGAGAGCCCACAAAAATACATGTTTTTTGATTATCCATCTTCCTTAACAAAAATTGATTTATCAAGTGAAAATGAATTAGCTTCTACTGTCTCAACTCCTGTCAGTAAAACTGCAGAAATGTCACCGAAGAATCTTTTAAGTCCTTCTTCTTTCAAAGCAGAATGCAATGAAGATATTGAAAATCTGAATGCTGCTCCTGTGGATAGTTGTTATGATCAGAATAAAACTGACTTTGATGAAACTTCATCAATTAATACAGCAATTAGTGATGCTACAACAGGAGATGAAGGAAACAATGAAACAGAAAGTATGAGTGGCGGTTCAAGAGATGTGAAATCTACATCAACTCCTAAAGAGCCAAAAAACATTCTAAATGACAGTTTGCCAAAAAACACAAACATGCCTAATATGGAGAACAGTGATGATAAGTTTTTATTCTCTCTGACGAGCCCATCAATCCATTTAAGTGACAAAGATGGAGACCATGACCAAAGTGTTTACATTACTGATGATCCTGATGATAATGCTGATCGCAGTGAAACATCAAGCATAGCTGATCCAAGTTCACCTAATCCATTTGGAGCAAACAATCCCTTTAAATCTAAAAATAGCGATCGGCCTGGTCACAAACGATTTCGGACACAAATGAGTAATTTACAGCTTAAGGTCTTGAAGGCTTGCTTTAGTGACTATCGGACTCCAACCATGCAAGAATGCGAAATGCTAGGGAATGAGATTGGCCTGCCCAAACGTGTGGTTCAGGTTTGGTTTCAAAATGCTCGAGCAAAAGAAAAGAAATTCAAAATTAACATAGGGAAGCCATTTATGATCAATCAGAATGCAACTGATGGATCAAGACCAGAGTGTTCTCTATGTGGGGTGAAGTATTCTGCACGTTTGTCCATAAGAGACCATATATTTTCCAAACAACATATAACAAAAGTGCGAGAAACTGTGGGAAGTCAGCTGGACCGGGAAAAAGACTACTTAGCTCCTACAACTGTTAGACAGCTGATGGCACAGCAAGAATTGGATCGTATTAAAAAGGCTACAGATGTTTTAGGCTTAACAGTACAGCAGCCAGGCATGATGGACAGCAGTTCGCTTCATGGAATCAGTTTGCCAGCAGCTTACCCAGGACTACCTGGCCTTCCTCCAGTTCTTCTACCTGGAATGAATGGTCCATCTTCCTTAACTGGATTTCCTCAAAGTTCAAACAGTAAGTAAACATGAAAAGAAAAAAGTTAGTATTGTTGAGACAAAGTTGGAACTGTATTCGCCAGGAGTGCCTTTCTGTCATTTATGTGACCGTGCATCAGAAAAATAATATGTTCAAAACATGCTGTCAGTGGACCCTTCCTAACCTAGATATTCTGATCCAGCAAAGAGGAACAGGGGACAGTAATGTCCTCAGGGAGGTCAAAGTTTGCAAGATGGGAAGCAGGAGTGTGGCATCATAGTGCAAATTTTGCCCTTGTTGTATGTGTGTCACCAACACATGCACACACAAAAGAGGACAGGGCTTGGATTGCAACATAATGTCCACCATCACTCAGGTTTTAACCTCTCCCTGTGTATGCCCCTAATGAGGGCGGATTCAGTCTTTACCAATTCCCTTACCCCTGTAGTTCTCTCTGTGTCCCACAAACTGCTCCAGAAACTTGGAGGACTTTCCAAAACATAATGGGAGTAAAGACTGCAGAGAGATAGGCCCTTGATGGCAGAAAAATAACAAAAATCTAGAATCCATCCAATATTTATAACAGTTTGAATTTTAGTTAGCTGAAATTTTGTCAATATTGTGTTTTTCAAGTAAAACAACACGAAATTGAATGTGTATTTTAAGTAACAAGTTATATGTCAAGTAACATTCTTAACTAGAACTTTTACACATATTTACGAGTTCATCCAATAAAAACCATGTATTTTTATAATTTAATCAATATTCCACATACATTTGTCATTATTTAAAATATTTTACTGCGTAAAGGCAAATTGAGGGATGGCATTAAGTAACTGAGGCAAGATCTCATTGAAGCGGTAATGGGAGCTTGTACGCTAATAGCTTGTTCTCTGGGGTTTAACGCGATCCAGCTAAAGCTGCAATTCAAATAGTTGCATTGAAATCAGTGGGACTTCTAAATAATCATGGTAAAGATTGAGCTAAAAATCAATCTTATTTTATTTAATTCACAACAATGGTTTTTCCTGATCTCAGTAACAGTTTAAGGCATTAGATTGTAATGAATTAATATAGTCGAGCATAAATTCTAGGCAGTAAGGCTTTATGTAGTTGCAAGAATGCAAGTAGAAAAATTACAAATCTAGGAAATATTTATTTCCAGATGGTCCTTAATTTGAAGATTCAGTGCCAACTGTTTGGTTAGTTTCTATAGTAATTGTTGTAATATAATAAAAACTATAATATATTTTCCATATCTGAGAGTGTCACTGATACAGAACTTTTACCTATCATTATTATTATGTGGCTCATGATTACATTAAAACTACTCAGACTTGAGGTTTGAGGTCTATACTATAAATTGCCAGCACTAAGATTATAGCAATAACATGTTTCTATACAGCTTTATTCTAATCGATAATAGCCATTCCATTGATTGCCCTATCCAACATCCTTGCCTTAGTTCATAATGTTTTTCTTTTCAAAATGGGGAATTTTCCCTTCTGTTTTTGTGTAATAAAATTAAAACAGTGCATCTTTTGTTAAGTGCACACAAGTAACACATAAAGAAAACTGCATATTAAAGATGCTAAGTGGTATATATAAAATTTTAAACTTAAAAGAAAACTAAAGTATAAATATACTTTATTTATATACGTAAGTTCAAGTATGTATAAAGTATATATAAAACTATCAGAATAATTACAATCCTTTTCTTTAGTTGGTGAGTGATAGATTAAAAAAAAAAAAGAGAGAGAGAGAAGTCCAGTCTACACATGGAAACAGACTTCCTCAGTAAGAAGAACCCATTGTAGGACCATATTGCAAAGCCAAATCCCGTCCTTCAGAAACATCTGAGCTGGCAGATAAAGCCCTCATGGCATGGATTTTAATTTCTAGTGTTATATTCAGTCTCCAAACTTTATACATTAAGTTCCTGAGAACAAGTATTCAGATTTTGGAAGAAGAATAAAAATCATAACTCTGATTTGGAATAAATGCTGGAAAGACAGTTCTCTGGATTTTCCAGAACTCTTTTTTTTGCAGAGTATTTACTGAAGATAAGCTTCACTTCCAGACTGAGCTGGAATTATTGCTATTATCTCTTCCAGTTCTCAATCCTAGTACAGTAATAACTTACTGGTTAAGCCATTTTCTACTTACAGAAGATTGTATTGAGGCCTGGAACTGGTAATAACAATCTATAGTCCAGCAAGGAGTTGTATAAGACTATAATAAGCCTATATATATATATATGTATGTATGTATGTATGTATGTATGTATATATATAGGCTTATTATAGTCATATATATATATTTATACATTAATACACACACACACACACATATATATAATAAATAAATAAATAAATAAATAAATTTGGGGAGTACTGTTGCTCTTTCAAAGTAGATTTAAGGACCATTTAGGTAAAATATCTAATAGCCTTCATTCTGTTAGGAAGGAATAGAAACTTTCTCTACACTTTCCTCCTCTGGCATTGTTAGCCAAGACTTCACTCTAAAACTGTTCAAAGCACTGATCTGTGATCAAGAGATGACCATTAAAAGAATGTCAGGCTCTATCAGAGATTTCTGTTCTCCATTTCTGTGCCTCTGAGGTTGCAATAGTAGGCATAACACATGTTTCGATTGTTAGAAATGGGACCGAAGTGCACAAACTGTTAAACGTTGAAGTTCAAGGCAATACTTCCCTACTGTCATTGGATCAGCTAATTTGTGTATCAATAGCTGACATAAATATTGAGGATCTATGTGCAGAGTAAGCCTGATTACTTGCAGGTTATTTCTAGATACTGGACATATGGATCAGCCCTTTGAGTTAGCAGATCTTCAAATAATTAATGTAGTAGCATAATCTATAAAATATCAGTTAAGACTGAGGCAGAGCACTTTCAACCGATGTGGCTAATCTCTTTGTATAAATGCTAAGCAAATATATATCCTGATACATTTCATTCTTCCATATGCTAAATAAACCCTCTATCCTATCTTTATTACCCAGAAAATATATGTTCCTAATGGCTCTTAATGGAATAGTGGAAGTGAAAGGAAAAGAGTAGATTATATTAAACTTTCATTAGTGAAAAGCACTCCTCCTCCACAGTTCTTTAATATATGCTCATTGCTGATATGCTTCATATCTTATTAACCCACTTTAACATCTTGTTTTGCTGTGTGGGCAGCAGTTCCCATCTGTGTTTGATGCAAAGAGAGAAGTTTAATCAGAATCTTCTTTCTTTCAGTCCACTTTCTGCCCTGATCCTGGTTATGATCCTCTAGTTTAGTTCTTTCACCTTTTAAAATATTTCAAAATCTGCTAACAGTCCTGCCACCTGCTTCCAAAAAGTATCCTAGGATTCATTTAAAATATGATACATAATACCTCTGAATGTACATGTGCAACCATATCTTCTTCACTCTCTTTAATGTTATGACCAAATAGGCAGAGAATTTATCAAATTATCTTTGAACATGTTTGCAATTAATTATTTGCATAAAGATCTGCATAATTAAAATACGTATTTTTGTTAGCATTGCTCAGTTGTTTTTCGGGTGACCATTATTCTACTTAACAAATACAGCTAAGTAGATTCTACCCTTATGCCCCCATTCAGTTATTAGCCCTTGATCTGTCACAAAACTACTCAAAAAGCCATTCTTATGTATTGGTATATATGTATGTGTGTCTGTATATGTATGTATGTACGTACTGTGTGTGTGTGTATGAATGATTTGGAAAATTTACCGAGCAATTTCAGTCATGTCATCTCAAGCTTAAGCACCAATCATTTCATTTGGATTTACTCACTGGTAATCGGCTATCCTCGTAGCTTTAATTTGTCTTCTAATTGGTATATGTCCACATCATTAATTGCCACAATCTGAAAGTCTTTAAAATTTGTTTAAACATGATGGATCAAGGAAAATAACATAGTTGGCATAATGATTGGAGAAGTCAACTTGCCCAATGAAAGAACAAATGAAACAAATCCAGTCATTATGATCATATATATATATTACTTACATTATTTAGACAGAAAATTGCTAATGTTTATATCTGTAATAAACTTTTCTAGCTAATCTTACAGTATTTGAAATATGATGATCTTCACTGTTAACATTTCTTGATTAACTGCTTTGCACTTATAGTTAGACTTGAACTTTTGATTAATGTCTACTTTGTCTATTGAACCGTTGTTGACCATCCAATTTTTTAAAAAATCTTCATTTGACATACGGGCAAGCTAGATGCTTGTGTACATTATGAGAAAGCCAAAAAAGGAATTATATATTTATTATTTAAAATAATAAATTATCTCTGGGGGAGATGGGCGGCATATAAATTTAATAAATAATAATCCCAATAGTTATAGTTTCTTATTGCCAGAAATAACTATATGCATTTTTACTAAAAAATATTTTAATATAATTAAATTTTCATTAAAATAATTTAAAGTTTAATGAAGTCTTAAAAGTATTTTTATATTACATATTTATTATGCCAACTGCAGATTTTTAACAGATGCCAACTAAAGACTGTTTAATAACTATATATTTTAGCTTCCAATGAAATAAAAGTAATGATTCTGTAACAAACATTAAAAGATTGCATTGTTAAATCTGATAGCTTCTTTCTCTGAGTTCTAATTACTTTTTCCTAAGAAGTGTTAAACACCTGGATATTGATGATGATAGCACCATTCATGCCGTTAGTAACTCGTCCATCCTGTAGGGTCCAGGGTTCTTAATATTATAGTGTCACACATACACTGATCCTAGAAGATGCTTTAAGCCCTAATTTCTATGTATTACCTTATTTTTCTCTGCAGCAGCCTCTTAAAATTTATTTTCCACAGTTTTCTGGCCAGTTACAAAAATCATAAGCACTGCTTTTTCAATAGCCAATAAAAATAGAATACTGTATAGACAAGGTTGTCTAAAGCTAGCATTTTAAGTGTAACAAGAAATCCCTCATGCTTATTTTCACTAAGTATATAAACAAACCCAATACAAAGTGTTTCTTTATTATATAGCAAACTGTGTCCCAAGTCAGTAAAGACAATTATTGCTTTTGTACCCACTATATATAAAAATCAGGTTTATTTCCAAATTTGTGTTCAGAAGATGATGGCTTTATACTGCAATCCTTCTCAGAAACAACTTACACC